>JANRGW010024861.1:572-27499 GCA_024733675.1 Psilopsiagon aymara | reverse complement strand
AGGATCACCTCCCTTGACCTGCTGGTCACACTCCTTTTGATGCAGCCCAGGATATGGTTGGCTTTCTGGGCTGTGAGTGCACACTGCAGCCGGCTCATGTTCGTTTTTCCATCAGCCAACACCCCCAAGTCCTTCTGCGCAGGGCTGCTCTGAATCTCTGATCTGCCGAACCTGTAGCTGTGCCTGCGATTGCTCCAATCCAGATGTAGGGATGACTTTTATTCATTGCTACTGTGAGGTTCAAGTTTTGAGTCTGTATGACTTCAAATCAAGGATCATATATTTGTCATGCTTCGCAATCTGAATTTTGGGGTGTCTGCAAGAAAATTCTATCTTTAAAGTGAATACCGGCAAAACAAGCTTTCTCATGGTATGTTAGGTATTGGTCCTTGTAAACTTCATATGTGTGTGCTGAAATCACATTGTACATGTTTAGAGTGATTCAGAAAGGGCAGTGGGAAATAAGTAATTCCCTGCTGTGTTGTATTTGTAGAGTTTTTTTTTTTTTCTCTTCTGTTATCATGGGTGAGGGAAGTAGGAGATATCCATAGGGATATGTTTGAGAGTTTTATTTTTAATTAAATTTGATACACTTCTTACTTGATTCAGGGTGTTGTTTTTTTTTAATCCAGTTAAATATTCTGCACCAGAGATAAAACATTACCTTGCAAATAATCATCCTATAGTTTAGGGGGAGGTGGTTGTCCTGAAGGCTTCATGAAATAAGGAACTCAAATCTTCTCGGGGTGAATTAGTGTGTGGTGCACAGTTTGCAGTGGAGATGAGACACAGTTTTCTGAAGAAAGCTTTGTTGAAATCTTTCATTTCTTTTGAAAGCTTTAAAGGAACAAGGGCTTCAGTTTTCTCCAGTTACTGCAATAATTAGCATTGTAGCTATAGAAAACTAGAACCAAACCAAAATCTGCTGCTTTATTTTTCTTACTTTAAAATTACTCATTTTGTTGTGCTGAAATATTTCCTTAACTTGTGAAGAACAGCAAATCATAAGTTGAGGCTTTATTCTAGCCATAGTGTTGTTGCACTGTCTGGTGCTTTTGTTAATCAAATTTTCTAGTATTATATTCTGTGTTTTCTTTGGGCATAAGAAGTGAATTTAGCTGTAATAAAGGCGTGTGGATGTCCTGGTGTTCTGTGAAAGGCTTTTCTTCTCAGCTGTTGTGCGCAGTTTGCACTTGTATTTATAAAGAAGATATTCTTGCACTTCACGTTTATGCTAATTGCTAGTTACTCTTAATTTGTTAATTTATACCTAGAGGTTTGATAGCTTCAAATGCGCAAACCTAAGAATTTCAGAGGAAAAAACTGCAACCAAAGCTATTTCATTTACTTCTGAAGTCCTGCTGCTCTTTAAGTTTACTTTTTATAGGTTACACTTATATATTGTGGTAATTGGATGAGATACTATTAAAATATGAATCATAGTTTACTAATTTTGGGGAAAAAGGCTGGAGAGGGAAGGGGAGGAAGAGTTTCCAAACCCTTAGGAACCTTTCAGTTTACGAACTCTTTTGTTTGAATTGGATAAAAGATGCATATGATGGTAGCTATTGTTCAGGAATGTAAAATGCACTAGAATTTTTTGCAAAAGTTTTTATTTAAAATACTTCTGTTCCATTGACATTATAAAAACAAGCAGACTGCTCAACATTATACGCCTTATTAAATGCAGTGGCTTTATCCTGCATGGTGCTCATGAATTTAATGTTCTTTAGCTGTCAGTATTGGTTTTAGCTTCTGATTGCTTTGTAGAATGTCATCATTGCATGGTACTACATAGTGATTTCATGTCATCTGCAAGAATACACTTATAGAGGAGCTGGGTTTTATGTATTTTAGCGCATGGAAGCCAGTTACAAGTAAGATACAAAATGAAAGATCAAACCCAAATACTCTTAAGTAGCAATAGCTCTGGTAACTTAGTAGAAATAAAATGGGTTACAGGAACACAATAGAAGGATTGTGAATACAAGAAGAATACAAACAAAACCAAAACCCAACCCAAAACAACAAACCAAATCCAACCCCAGATTCCTCCTGTGAAGTTGCTGTAAGGTACTCTATGTATCAACGTACATACTTTTTGGTATAAGAATATAAGGTGCTTGATTTCAGTTATGTGAAACCTGTCCATACACATTCTTAAATGTACAATAGTTGCCCAATTCCTTTTATTGTACTAAAAAAAGCCCCACCCCACAAAACAAACCCTTTGTGCCTTCTCAAATTCTCCAGTGCCCTCTAAAAATCTGATTTACAGGGGTTTTTAAATGATGCGTTCAAGTCCCCAACTTCTATTGACACTAGTAAGGCTTTAATGGCTACTGACTGTTGAAAGTGTATTTGAATGAAGTATTAAATATTCTGTTTCAGAAGGACATTTGGGGAGTGAAAAGAATACTCTGACTTGTTCCCTCCCTATAATTAATAATTTAGTCATGTGCCTTCTCTCTGTCTCTTCAGTAACCAAGACTCGCTTTAATACCAGTGTTTGACACTAGAAGCCTCTCCAGAGAGGAAGAAAATCATTCAGAAATGAGTTGGATAAAGGTTATTAAACTTAATACTTAAAATTCTAGTCCTGCACACTTTCTTGTACCCCTAATTAAAATGCCATGAAAAGGCTTTTTCAGTACATGCTGTAGAATTTTCAATAGATACCTGCATATACCTTTATCAGCGGAAAGGGGCCTACAGGTAACTCAAACATTATTCGCAGCACTCGCATCTTCTTGCTTATGTATTTGGAAAATGGGGAAAAAATCTTAGGGATTGAGTGTCCTAAATCTATAACTATGTGTTGAAGTAGAGATGAGATACAGGTCTCTTCTTGTTTTTTTTTGTATGGGTTGGGGTTTAGCTTAGGTTGTTTTATCAACTTCAGTGGTGCTATTTGTGTAAGTAAAGGTAAACTGCGTGAGTAAAGTTTGTAACATTGGGTGGATACTGCGTATATATATCGCTGCTTACAGACTTCTTTGTTATTTGCCAGGAAACTCGGGGACTAACCCCCATTGTGGGTGATACATGCAATGGCATATTAATTTTCTGAATTATTGACACCTTTGAAAATCCTGGGGGCCAAAACCCCCTTTGCACTCAAACATTCTGTCCTACCTTTGATTTTTCTATTACTAAAGCCTCTAGAAACCATGTAGACTGGGGAAAAATAACTTTTAATCAACAGAGTGTGGTAAGTTTAGTTAAATTCTCTTTACAGGTAAGAGACACTGGAATCTGCAAAGCAGTGATGGGATGCACTGTTGCCATTGTGACTTGTGGCACATGACCCTGGTGGGGTCGGGTCCTTTCAATTACCAAGATGCTGGTGTTAGATCCCATGCTATTCTGTTCTCGTTGCCAGGCTCTACTGCTTATTTACAGGCTATTACATAGCCTTGTGAGTGTCAGATTAATACTTTGTAAAAAGGTTTCTGGATCTTTAGTCTCTTGTGTTGGCTGTTTCAGTGAACTTTGCATAATACTTTATTAAATGATTTTACTCTCATGAGTGGTGAACAGATGAGTCAATATAGCTGAGTACAGGTGCTGGTTTTGATATTCAGTGCTTACTGGAAAACTTCCAAATAGTTGTAGCATCTTTAGAGGTAGGCTTTAGGATCCCCAAAGTGCTGTAAAACTGTGCTGGTACCTGTCCAGTATAACTAATGCTGCTTTTCCTCTTCTCGGGATGAGAAAATCAGGCTCCCTTGTAACAGCTGAGGGCTGGTTGGCTTAGTGGGGATCACTGTATGCTGTGGCTGTTAGTTTCTACTTCATTCCATAGTACTGCAACAGGGATGATGAAGGGGAGGAGACAATGGAAGTGTTCCTTATGAATTCTGAGAAGTGATGGCTCTACAGTAAGTAGAACCATGTTTATAGGTGAATGATTTGTTCTTTATCAACAACATAGTTTCTGAATGTACTTTCTGCTTAAGTTTTCTGTAAAATCTCTGATTTTTTTTTATTTTTTAGTTACATGTTAAAAATTAATACAGCAAACCCACAGAATCACAAAATAAACAGTGCTGTTTACACAGAGGCTCATCTCTGTAGCAAGGGTTGTGGCTGCTACGGGTTGTATATTAGTATTGTTCCTACTATGCTTTTTCCCCTGGGATCTTTGTCATTGATTTTCTTGACTTAACTGTTGCTCTAAAAGGAAAAGGAGAGAGGAAAAAAGGTGCTGCTTTGAAGGGTGGGAAGTGTCTGCAAGAAAATGGAGTGCTGTTTTGAAAAGAGGAATAAACCAGGTAAACAGAGCTGTGCTGAATCTACACTTTAAAGAACATTACTACACTGAAGATACAATGTTTCCGGTCTCATAAACCACAGAAGATGAGAGGAATCTGGCAAAAAAAGATACTCCTGAATACGTCTGTGGTGGAATTTGGATGGAATTGAAGGGTTTAGTTAGCACTGCACAGAAAGGAAGAAGAAATGTTCAAATCATATCCTGAGTTCTTCATCACTGGGTTTTTAGCAAATTCTTTTCATCCTCTGAGTCAGAGGAAGCAGGAAGGCAATTTATACTTAATAGACTTTTTGTGGAATATGAGAAGTTTTGCATTTTGTTTCTTGTAGCTAAATCCTGTTCTGTGCTTGAACAAGTTGATCCAGAACAAGTGATGCATGCATTTTAGGAGTAGAGTAAGATATTACTGTCACAACCAGATGTATGCAGCCCTCTTCTCATGGGCTAAGTGCAGATATTCCAACTAATTTTTGAAAAGAGTATGTCAAGTGAACGCACCATGGATCACGGGCAAGTGTAAGATACAGCAAGTGTAGGAGGAAATGGTTTCTATACATGTATTTCCTCTGTGCAATTCCCAGTGACGAGTTAATTGATGAAAAGATTCCTGCATTTCTTGACATCAGTGACAGGCACAGACACTTAAAATGGTACCAAAGTGTGCCTTTTCAGTAGTCTGTCTTTCTGCAAAGGTCCCTTGTGTGCTTGTTCTACATCCTTATCCGGACTCTTACATCCTGAAAATCACATCATTTTTTAGGATCCCGTGTCTGTCCTGATATCACTTCCCATATCTCTTACCCTGTTGAGATGCTAATGCTGTCTTTGCCAGATTCTATCCTGCATTTGCTTAATGCTATTCCGTTAGCTGAACCAATTATCCAGTTCAGAAGTTATCAGAAGAAAAGGATGTTAGAATTAGTGGGAGTAAATCTATTTATTTGCAAGGCTATAGGTATGTTTCTCTTAATGCACTAGGAATTGAACAGATGGGCTTTGATTTGTACTCAGCTCCAAGCAGCATTCTCCAATCACTTCCTAACCTGAAACCATTATCAATTAGCTGCACTTGGGATGCTGCTTCCTGCAATAAATAGCATTATATTCTTGGATTTTGCCATGCTTCATCAGTATCTGCTTTTATTTCTTTGAAATAAAGTTGAACATGGCTCCATAAACAGTCAGTCTACTCGGATGTACTGACATTCCCAGGATATTGCCTCTGTCCTGGGTTCAGCAGTAGCAGTTATTTTTCTCCTTCATGGTAGCTGGTGCAGTGCTGTGTTTTTGACTTTCGTCTTGGGAACAGCGCTGATAACACCGATGTTTTCAGTTACTGCTCAGTAATGTTTACTCTGACCAAGGACTTTAGGAGCCTCATGGTCTGCCGGGGAGGAGGGGAAGCCGGGAGGAAGCAGAGACAAGACACCTGGCCCAAACTGACCAAAGAGGTATTCCATACCACAGCACATCATGCCCAGGATGTCAAACCTGGGGGCAGGGACCCGGAAGAGGGGGTTCACTGCTTGGTTGGGCTGGGTATACGTGGTGAGTGGTTGTATTTTCTTCCCTTGTTATAACCCTTGTCATTATTGGTGGTAGCAGTAGTGGTTTGTGTTACACCTCAGTTACTAAACTGTTCTTAACCTGTGGGAGTTGCAGTCTTTCGATTTTCCTCCCCGTCCCTCCAGGAGCTGGGGGAAGAAAGAAGGGGGAGTGAATGAGCAAACTGCATGAGCTGGGCTTTAAACCATGACAGCCTCTGCCAGTGGTATGGCATCTTTGAGCTTCTGAGGTGAAGTATGGGTAGGGATCTGCATTGCTCTATACAAACAGATGTATAGTTATTCCTGCTTTGGTCTGGTGTGTCAGCTCAGCTCTTGGATCTACTAGTTTTAGTGAAGCTTGGATTGCATAGAGTTAACCTTCCTAGTAAGCACCTCTTGTGATCTGTCATGCTGCCCTTCACACTTAGTGACTCCTCTTAAATGCATTTATAGCCACTGAAATATCTGCATTGAGGCTTGATAATATCTTTATGTCTGATGTCTCAAAGAACTTAACATTTAGGTAGGCTGTAGGTTTGCTAATGTTATTGTGTGTCTGTAGCAATGATTTTATTTCACAGTTTCCATTAAACATCTCATGCCTTTTGCAGTATCTTGATTGAGCTACCGGCTTCCATATGTTTTAAGAGAATCTTATAGCAGGTTTATTCCCTGTTTACATTTATGATACTAAAAATAATAATATGGCACACAAAAGGAGAGTTTTAGCCAAAATGAGAATTGCCTAAGTTGACAGAACTTGTAATAAGAAGCCTGTTTTCAAGAAACACAGAAAGCAATGATGGAATAAAAAGTTGAAAATTATAAAAATCTGTAAATTCCAGGTAGATTTTTCTCCCCATAGGCATGGTCTATGAAATAGCATTTCATACTTGAGCTCATTTCTCTGTTCTAGAGATTCAGATAGTATTTGATAATAAATTGAAATGCTAAGGATAAAATCACACTCATCTAATCAGATAAGTAAGAAGAAGGGTCAGATATTGTAAAATAATTCTGTATGTACGTGTGTTTTTCTTTGCGTACACATATATCCAGTGCTGTCTTTGTCTCCCTCGTGATTTAGTTTCCAATTAAATATCTATTAAAACGGGTAGGTAAACTGAGCAAAAACAAATACTGGGGGTCATGTCTTGTTGCTTTCCCAATTTAATATCTATGAATACAAAATTTAAAAGATTGTTTTCTTAGCTAAGTATGCAGATGTTTTGGTTTCATAGGTTTGTTTCTTCATTTTAAGAACACTTTCTTTAGAAGCATATTGTAATCCTAATTTATAAATCAGATAATTCTGTTAACTTTGAAACACGTTACACCAGCATAGTTAAGATATTCTGCCTCATGTGTCACATCATTGCACAGTGCAGTGGGAGCCTGCAACATTACTGCTGTTCTTTGTTTCTTAAAATTCATGTCATTTGCTTAAAACACAACTTTCACAGTGCACAAGAAATGAGGGCATCTGTCCCAAAACTTCTGAATGCTATTTTTAGCTATTCTGCAATTGAATATGTATTTCTTTTCATATTGTTCTACTTTTTTTGGTCAAATGATGAGAAAACAGCTCCACTGCAGTGTATCGCTGCTGATACCTCAGGAGTGTTTATACTCGGTTGAAAGGTACAAAATTGAGAAATAAGTTTTCACTAAGAATTTATTTCATTTAGCCAATGTAAGATTTGACAGAGGCTTTGATTCTGCACCCAGCATTTGTGTTAATTCACCAGTATCCCTTTGTTCCAAATATCTTTCTGATTTTTGCCTTCAAAATGAGTAGCGTGTAGTCTTGTATTTCTGTGCTTCTTACTGGGTATTTCTGTCTTATGAGAAGGTTTTTAATTGCAAACTGAGCCTATCTGGCTGCAATCAAGTAGAATTTATTTATTTCTGAAATCTTACCCTTTGATAATGTAAAAAACTCAACCACCCATACAGCGTGTGATTGTAAGACATCTATAAAGCAATCTTTTAATAAGATGAGTGACATGTGAAATAATGGAGTGTGAACACTTTTCAAAACCGCTTTTAATTTCATTAAATATCTACAACAAGCAGGAGGGTAAGGGCTGGCATTTTATGTAGAACGAATAGGTGATAACTTTTTCAATGAAAATCTACAAAACATGGGTGGTCAGATGATGTATATGCTTAAAAATAAGGAAAAAAACCCTCATTGTGTTTGTTTTCTGAGCTCATCTAAGGGGTTTGGAAGAAGTTAGGAGAGGAGTCAAAAGGGAAAAGGTTGAAATTAGCCTTGAGGGTAGGATGGGAGAATAATTTTTAAATCCTCCAAGCATGCTTATTGATGATGTTTGTGGCAGTTGTTAGTGGGAAAGATGGTGATAACCTGCTGTAAGGCCTTAATGAACAGTGGAAATAACTTGATGGAAAATAGTGTGTCGGTTCCCCATCCCCTGCCTTCCCAGGCTCTGCTTGAGGTACTTTGTTCACATCACTGTACTGGCTTTTAGGCAGCTCTTTCTCCAGCAGAATTTTATCAGCCAAAGGTTGTTACTGATCTTTCACAGGGTTATATAGTGAAAATCAGTCTGTGTCCAAGGGTGTTTGTGGAGTTGCTGTCGAGTAGCTAATATGTAGTGGTAATATGACCAGAATTTCTCTTGTATTTTGTAAGTGCTTTTCATTACCGGTCAGGTGCTAATTAGTTGGTGGAGTATTACACAAGTAGACTGAGTAGCCTGGCAATAGCTGAATTTCTCTGAGATAAGAGTTAGTAACAGTATTTCTTTGAAAGTCATACATGTAGAAGGGTTTCTGCAGGATTTGCTTCCACTGAAGTTGAATAGGCAGTTATGCTGGGTTCAGCAGTAGCAGTCATTTTTCTCTTTCTTAGTAGCTGGTGCAGTGCTGTGTTTTTGACTTTCGACCTGGGAACAGCACTGATAACACCGAGTTTTTTAGCTACTGCTCAAATGTTTACTCTGACTAAGGACTTTCTGAGCCTCATGCTCTGCCAGGGAGGAGGGGAGGCCAGGCGGAAGCAAAGACAGGACACCTGACCCAAACTGACCAAAGAGGTATTCCATGCCACAGCACGTCATGCCCAGGATGGAAAAACTGGGAGCAGGGAACCAGAAGGGTTAAATCACTGCTGGGTTGGGCTGGGTATTGGTCGATGGGAGGAGAGCGGTTGTATTCTCTTCCCTTGTTATATCCCTTGTCATTATTATTATTGGTGGTAGCAGCAGTGGTTTGTGTTATACCTTAGTTACTGGAGTGTTCTTATCTCAGCCTGTGGGAGTTACATTTTCAGTTCTCTTCCCCATCCCTTCAGGAGTGGTGGGGGGAGGAAGGGGGGGAAGTGAGAGAGCAACTGTGTGAATTACAGCTGGGCTTAAACCACTACAGCAGTGAATATTCTGGCTTGGTGGTGGAACCAAAATGAATAAAAATGAAAAGTTGATGTATGTCAAATGAGTATTTTCTTTTTTCTTTCTCCTTCCTCCAAACTCTTCTTCCGTCTGTGTTCCTGAACAGCAACATGAAGGAAAAGTACGAAGTATTGAATTTGATTCGAACTCACTAAGCTTATTCTGATTTTGGGGACCTAATCTTTTGTGACATTCTTATATAGAATATGATATGGTTATTTTAGTAATTCCAAAATACCTAGATGCTTTACACTTACCTTTCAGTATTGTCTTGTAAATTATTTGTGTAATGCAGTCTGAATTCCTCCCCATTACTAGTGTGGCTTCTCTATTGTTCACATACACACACATTTGTGTTTTTATACTTGTGTTTCCATGTGACTCTGTAACATCTTTTTTGAAGGTAACTTGGGAGCATGCATTTTATCAATATGGAGACGACAGTTTTTATTAATTCAAGAGTCCAGACTACTGCTGCTTTGTCAGAATCTGTTGATCTCCAGTGAAATTAATAGAGTAGGTTTAATTATGTGAGTTGAAAGAAGTATTAATAGAGATGAAGGAGCATTCTGATGTGTGATTGATGCTCATGCTAATGCAGGTGTTATTAGCAGTGTGGCCTTTGCCCACATGATTCTTGTCTTGACAAGCCTGGTGGCTGCACTGTTGTGTGTATATTGAGGGTTAGCACTAGCAGTCTGTAGGGTACTTCATATCTGCAGCTGGCCAGAGGATTGCAGCCATTCATTTCTAGTGCTGGTTTTATAAGCTTCTGTAACTTACTTGTAGTCTGCTTGGGCGTAGGTTTGATTGTTTCAAATCTGTTTTAGCTTTTCATGATCTCTGTTTGAGGGGGAAAGGAGGAAAGTTCCTTCTAACAGACAGTCAAAGCATAAATAGTGTTATGGCCCACTGGGAACACGTGGTTCTCGAGCCTCAGTAAGGGCTCTCAGTTCCCTTCTTGATACAGTCTTGATTCTTAGTCTGGAATTTAGTTGTTTGAGTCTGACTTTTATCTTAGATACCTATTGAGGTGAGATTTGTAGGAAAGCGTGCACAGCTTGAACTTCAGTTTAAAAGCCTATGTAGAGCTCCTTCCCTTTCATGGTCACCTACAGAGCCAACATGGAGAAATATTTTGGAGGCAATTCTTTTTTTTTAATACTATTTTAAGTCATGCTTTGAATCTTAGTTTTTAAGAACCAGTGTAACACAGTTGTGATAACTGCTATATTGATAACGAGATACTTAGTCCGTTTTTGTCTTATCCCAGGCATTTTCTGACTGTTGTTAGTTACATTTCATTGTATGTTATAAATCTTCCACATGAAGTCAGGCACAAATAGTTTCCATGTTTGCTTTCATAATATGGGTTCTGGTGTACAGAAGTGAATCAGTTTTATATTTAACGAGTAGCTCAGTAACAAACAGTGAATGATTTTCATAAATAAAATCCTGTCCTTTAAAAGAAGTTCAATCAACTACAGTGTGTATTGTGCACTGAGTACTTGTGTCCTCTCCCAGTGTGGCAATAGTAATGGAAAAGTGATAGATATTCTGGACGAGGTCCAGGGGCAGGTTGATATAATTTGTGTACAGTGCTTTGAGCCCTTTTGCAAAGGAAACTTGTTTTACTAATGCAGGTCTGTTATTGTCATGTAGAGAACATTTTAGTCATCAAAAAATTTTCACTCCCTTAATATTTTTTTTGGAAGCTATTATTGTTGGAAAGGTGCTGAAGTGTCCTTTATGAAGCCATTTACAAATGCCTTTCCATGAATTTGCCAGCAGGGTATAAATAGCAGTGCAGCTGGGGGGCTTCCTATCCCCTCTTAGGCTACTGTTGCTATTTCAGTTACAATAGTATTAAAAAATATTCTGTTTTGCAGTCCATATTTTCTATCATACAGGCATCAAACTCCAATTTTTGCTATAAAGCTGAAGTGTTCCATTAAAACTGTGTATTGCGACAGTTTACTTTAATCCAGTTTAGGTAAAACAGAAAACTAACTCAGTTACTAAAGCAAGTAAATCTTTACCCAGCTGTCTTGTTTTGTCAGTGAGAACTTAAAGAGATATAGTAGCTTCAGGAATCCTCTTCCCTTACTGGTACAGATCAGTGGAGCTGAAGCACCTCCATGTTTATGCTGGAATGGGGATGTAGTTGGAGTCCTGCCCATGGCAACAGGGATGGGGGCTTGTTATGGAACGATTAATTGTAAGACCTTTATTTCATTGTAATCCTAGTAAAAAGAGTGCACTGGTGTATAGCATGCATGGAGATCTCTCTCCTACTGGACTTCAAGCATTCTATAGTAATTAGAAGAGAAACTTGAAAATTTCTCATGAGAAGAAATGTTAGCATTTTCTCTTGCCTTTATTTCTTTACTCAACTCCTGTAACAAGTCTAGTTCTTTTATACATTTGCCTGACTTCTAGGAGGAGATTGTAAGTGTTCCTTCTAGCCAGGTGGCACACTAGAATCAGAATTACAGGTTACATTGGGCCAGTTTTGAATGTGTCTCATGCAGCTGTACTGAGTTTAGAAATCGCAGTTCAATAGTGGGGAGATGTTAGTTTTCTATCTAGCAGAGAGATAGAAGATGTTTTTTGGTCCATTTGGTAGTCGTTATTCATAGTGGGAAAGGTATATATGGCATGCTTTGCTTTTGTGGGAATATTAAGTAAAACTAGAAATAGTCAATGGCACATTTATGACTGTAGGGAATAACTGCTTATGATTGTGACCAGGGAAAAAAACCCTAACCCCCCAAACCCACAAACTTCAATTGTGGCTGTTGGTGTAGCTGATAGTTACTGCAATAAAGAAGACAGATAGTCATGTAACTGAGAAAAGATGAGCTAAAAAAAGTCTTCTAATTTTTGTTGAGCATTATTTATGGAATATTTTCTGGGAAAGTTGTGTTGCTGTTTCAGTTTCTTGGCTTATTTCAGTTATGCGGTATTACTTGATATTTTCTATATTCTTTATTATGCAGTATTCTGTGAAAGCAGTTTATAAAATCCCATCTTTAATCCTGAGGACAATCACGGTAATTTAAATAGAAAAGTTCAGGGAATGTTCTAGGAATGTGTACAATCTGTAAAATAACATAAGCTGTGGTTTATCTTTTATGTCTGTCTCTTCAGTAAGAGGGGATCTGCATACCTAAGATGGTTTGCACTCAGAGGTTGTACTCGTAGGAGGGATATCCAGGGAAGCTTTGTAGCACTCTGCCAGGCTGGATTCTGAGGAAGAGATCTCAGTGCCAAGAGGTGCTGAAAAAGAAGTACTGAAGCATGTGGAAAGAGCGGTGATTCCTCACGCGATGGTTCAGGTATTGAGGTGAAGATGATCCTGAAAACTTCTTGGATCAAGATCTTGTAACAGCAGACCTGAAAACCATAGTGCAAAGGCTTGCTTTAAGTGCATTATGGCTTTGTGGTTCAGTAAGAGGAGAATAATTAGAAAAAGTATCAGATTATAGCTGGTTTTTAAAAACATAATATTAAAGCTTCATATTTATATGGCTTGCCACAAAGTACTGAATGCGGTGTTTCATGTTTTACACATTAATTGTGTGAAAAAACATCTCTTGAGTCAAGCTCCTAAAAGCTGGTAGGTGGAAATACATAATTTTTAATGTTCTTTTTATTTACTTTGTTGTTTCTGACCACTTGGCCTGGTTGGTGTCAACTTCAATGTTTTCCTCCGGAAGAGAGGAGATAAAAAAGTAGGGGTTTTTAAAGAATAGAAATATTAAGTTCTATTTAGTGTTCTAAGAAAAATACCAAATACTGCATCCTGCTGCACAGTTGTGGGTACAGGAGAGATCCCACAATGTCGTGAAGTGCTTTTGAAGTCCTTGTAAAGATAGTGCTAAAAATAGGCTGAACTGTTTTTTTTCCTTCATGTTTGTCTTTATCAGTCAAGTCAGTCACACTCTAAAGTATCTATTGGTGGGCTGCCTCATGAGAATTTAATGATGACTTTAATTCAGTGTAAGCTGACAGTAGGTCAGAGATGCCTCTATCTTGGATGGAGTTATGAAATTTCCTGAGTTTATTATCCTATTAAAATTCATTTTAAATGTCAAAGTTCCTAATTTGGACAAGGCAATTTAATTTAGGAGCATCTTCAAAGTCACACACAATTTTCTTCTTGAGTACCAAGTGAAATATCAGATAAAAGTAGAAGACCTTCACAGCATATTATATTAAATTATTTGTGTTTTAACTTTAGTTTGGAGAAGTGATTATAAGAAATAATAATCTCTAGTCTTTTCTGACATGCCTGTTGTGTTTAAAGCCAATCTGAGGAAAAGCTTTACTTAGCAAAAAATACTGATTATTTAGAGAAAAAATCAAAGCCAACATGGTCAGCAAAACTCAGCTGCTGTGTTTTCCTTTGAGAATTCTGTGTTTTGCTGTCCTCTGAATGCCCATTGCTTGCTTCAACCCAGTTTGTATTCTGTTCTGTAATGTTACTCTCAATTTTTTGTCTTGCAGTGTTCTGGCCTGTCTGCACTAGACCTTGGTCTCTGTGCTGGTCTTGTGTGTTAGTTTGTCTTCTCACTCTATGGAGTGTTTTGCCATTCAGGTATCTCCAGCTTCAACAACTAGCTGAATGAATGATTTACAGCAGGTAGAGTGTTACAGAGCAAGCACACGGCAAGGCTAGATGGTAGCGCAAGTCTGACATTGACTGCACGAGCAGGAAGATTATCAGATCATGATGAAAGGAAATGTTTTTCTGAGCCCTTTTGGTGTGATTCTGTTTTTGAAGCTGGACCCACGGCTACTCTGTCACCTGCCTGTAAGAGCTGGAGCTTTGATAAACAGGTTTTTCTTGTTAATAAAGAAATGTCATTAATGATGTCTGATGACATAAGGTAACATAGATGCTGTTTCATTGCTCTGATTTATTCCTTCTGTGGGAGTATGGAATGAACAATGGAGGACAAAAGGCAGGATAAATTAGTTTAGTGGTAAGGATTGGGGAAGAGTATTCAGCAAGTAGTTGGTTTGTTAACCTGCCTCACAAAAAACAGTTGTGGTGCTTATATCCACTGTCGCTAGATAGCTGTTGAGTTTGGAGGATAGCGAATGTAAAGCTCAAGACAGTATTCTGTGAGACAAATAGCATTTATAATGTATTCCTCAACTAATTAGATATCATTTGGTATCACACAATTTTCATTTCAACAGGCAATTACAGCAGCACAGGAGAAAAATAATTGTAAGAGATTTTAAAGTCACAATGAATTTTGTTTGAAACAAATCTTAGTGGTTGATACTTGCATTGTAACAGAGTATATGTAACACTGACCAGTGGCCCCTCCTCATTGTAAATTGCTGTCAGTGCGTATTTCCACGTTTGCATAGTCACAATCCATGATAAGAGCTGCCATTTTCAGAGGTGCTGGCCTGTATCTCAAATTGATCACTGCGGTGTTTGTGGGTCTTTAATAGCTGTGCATAAGCTCACTAGTTGACTAGATGTTACAAGTCTCTTGTATGCCATACCCTTGTTAAAATAGAGTTAAATTACTTATATAGAAAAAGGAATGACGTTAATGGTAATAAGTTAAGGCTAATCATCAGATTTTCATTACTTGAACTTCAAAAGCTTTTGATTACACCGTATGTTTATTTGGCATTGACTTATTCAGCCACTTAAATGTTAGGTAAACCTGTGCTCTGCACAACTGACTGCCCCAAAAATACTGGGTTTCACTTGTTCCTTGTGAATCCACAAGAAAGGATCTGGGTTTTGTTCTACAGTGTGAGCAAGATTGCAGACTATCTCAAATGCAGGTATTGATGTAAGAGGAGTTAATATTGGGAGGATGAATGACTTTCATGTGCTCCAGATGTAGGTTTCAAGACAGTTAATTTCAGAATGGCATATCTCAGCAGATGTGTGGAATTTATAATAGATTTCATCTTCACTCTGAGCCATAATACATAGTTACATAAAAACTCTAGAACTGTCAAGAAGGGGAAAATTCTCAATGCAAATCAATAACAATTTATCTGTATTGCCAGATCAGTTATATTCTGGGGACTGTAATTTTTCAATGAATAGATAATAGTTTTACATAAGCATTGTAATTTCAGTTTATATTGATTCATCTTAATAGTTCCTTCTAGTTATTAGCTTTACTCTTATTTGTTTGACAGTATCACCTAGCGAATGTGGCCATTGTCCTAAGCTGCAGTTTCTGCTCACGCGCATGTGATTCCTTGCTAGTAATACCAAAGACAGGGCAAAATACACATGGCATACTTAATGTGAGCACTTAGCTTCTGAGCAGAATTGTCCAATTCGTGCTGGAAACTGCTGCTGTGACTACAATGTCACTAGTGCTTGCAACAATAAACTTGAAGCCATTTGGGTTATATATCGAAATGAAAGTTGTGTTATACATCGAAGTGTAAGTTGCAAAGCCATCTCTTACTTTCATTTACAAATCTAAGCTGTGTTTTGTGGTTTTATATCTTGCTTTCAAAACAGCTCAGGTACTAAAGTAGTTAGAGCCTGACTTTAATAGAATGCTGACGTATTCAGGATGTCTTGTCTTGAGCTCCAGAAAATGGCTGAGCAGGAAGATCAGTGGTTATGCAGAAGCCTAACTCCCTGTGGTTGGAGCAGCTAATACTTCTATCTTCCCATGCTTGTCTCTGATGTTATGTTGCTACTGAATTTGGGAATCTAATCACTGATCTCTTTATTTTAGACTTGTGAGGTGTTGGTAGTTTCCTAAAAGTGATCTATCTTTTTGAGTCCATCTTTCTTTTTGAATTGAGTAATTATGTGTAGCACTGTTCCTTAGTAGGTGTATTTGTGAGATTGAGTATTAAGAGAGCCTCTTTCTGTCTGTCCCCAGCTCTGTTTTTTTTCCTCTCTTTCTTCCCTCAAGCACATGTTGTTGGATTAAAAGTAGTCATGATAAAAGTAGAATATAAGGAATGAACTTAAACTAGTAAAGGAAATTGATTCACAAATCACACTGTGTATCGCACAGATAAAAGATGGAGTGTAGAGAACATTCTGGTTCTGACCACTGTTGTGATCCCTTGAATTTTATTGATGCAAATAATTGTATCTTGATATTGAGGGGCATGTTTCACATGCAAGCTCAAATGATAATTCCTTTGCTTTGTTCAGTTTGTGAATTTTTAATTGTTTAATATAGGTACTGTTGGGTGAGCACATCCACTCTTAGGGGTGACACAAATTGTTTCCACTCCCATCATGAAATCTCTCTGTGGATTTATCACAAATTGCTGCAGCTGTGAGTAATTCCATGCTCTCATGAGAAGTAGGAGATTAAATTCTGGCACTGCTAGTTTAATTAATTTAACTTCCAAACTAATAATTTCCCAGTGCCAGTTCCTCTCTTTTTGGTCAGTATATGAATTAGTTAATGTCAAATTAATTAGTAATGCAGTCAATGTTTAAAAGCTTTCTAAAAGGGATAAAAATGGCTACTGCAGATTCTGAGTGTTAGGAAAGTAGGGGTTCATGTTTTTAATGGGAAAAACAGAAGTTGCACTTTCCCATTAGTTGCTTGACTACTGCTGTTGATTTGAATATGGAACATGCTTAGCTACAAGAGCAAGGGTAGAAGTTTAAAATCCACAGTGCCCATTGTGGCCAATCGATCCTGAAGTGATGTTTTTCTAATAACTTGGAGAATAACAAAGGAAAATGGGAATAACTGAGTCAAAAGGAATTGAACTGTGCTGCATGTTAAGGAAGGAACATTCCATTTTATTACTCTTTTTGGAACAGAAATCGCAGTATCTCAAAAATAACTATGAATTTTTGAGCCTTTTGAAAGAATTTGAAGTCCTTAACATTATCTTGTTACTGAGTTTAGTGTATGTGTTCTTATTGAGCAGTATCTTTTGTGGTGAATAATGGCGAACTGAATGCAGTTAGCTGAGAATTGTTGCACTTTTTTAGTGAGGAATGTTCATGCACTTGTCATTCTTGGGAAATGCAGCCTTACAAGAAGTGTAAACAGAGAGCAGGGCAGAGAGCCTTAAGCAGTTACCTGAGTTGGCAATGTCTCCTCATCATCCTTGAGTCCTGACCTGTCAGTTTTGCCAAAACAGAAATTTGAGCTGATTGCAATGTGTGGTACTGCAGAAGGCAGAGGGAAGTTATGGGGTAGTAGTGTCTATTTTCAGAAGCAAGATATTTGCAACTTGGTACTAGTAGATGACAGGATTAAGACAAAGTTGTGTCTTATGTTGAAGTTTTGGGAAATCACCAACCATAGATGAGAGAATGCAAGCACCTCTGGTTTTGGCAAACTGAGTATATTTTCTTTAAACAAATGGCTTCTTGTCCCCTCTCAAATTGCTGTATCCATGGTCTTTCATATATCAGTAAGGTTGGTTCTGCCTACTGTAATGGCTGGAACCTAGTGGTTTGTAACACAGACATTTCAGATGGATAGATCCCTTCAGAGAAGCCAAGATTGGGTCTCAGTGCAGACAGAAGGTAGAAGGAACAAAAAAGAATGGCTCAAAGCTACTTTCTGTAGAGAAAGAAACACAAATGCTGGTTTGCTTTTGCACTCTCCATACCCCATATGACTTTCTGAATACTTTCAGAACTGTCGAATACATAAACTTTGTGCTCTTCACTTCACTTGAAAACAGTGCTTAAGTGTGATTTCTTGTAACTTCTGGAAAGATGCTAGACTTTCCAAGTATTTACTTGCTATGCTTGAGCCTTCTGCTTACCTATACTGGAGTTTCTTCTGCCTTTTCTATGTAAAGTTGTGAATACTTAACATCATGGGTAAAAGTAAGTCTGTTTATAAGTTATTATAAGAAACTGGAATAGGACTCTGGTCTACAGGAATATGAATAATATAGCAAACGGATATTCCACCTCTCTACCCCCCACCTTCCCCTTGAAGAACCTAGTTTGGTTCTTCAGCATCATGGAATGTTTTGAGGAAGTTTTGTTGAAGGACAGTATTAAGTCAGTGTTCCTGTATTATGTGCTCATGTGCCCACTAGATAACATGAGTGTCTCTATCTAGAAAAATGACTATGGGAACGGATTAGTGAAATATTTGCCTAGCATATTTTCCACTAAGTGAGTTAAAACTTGGAAAGAAAATGCATGTTGTTATACCAAAATTAATCTTAAATCTAATGAATGAGTTGAATTAGTTTGTTTGATAATCAAATAAGGTATACCTTGCCCTCCGTATTTTGCAGATGTTTTAAGCACCATATTAAGAACTTCACTTAAATTTTAGTAAGTTTTAAAATAGGATCTGCTGTCCTTAAGTGTGTCTTTAATAGTGCAGATACTGACTGAACAGGGAGGATGCAATGCATATGTTGCAATTTTAATGAACCATTTCCAATGACATTTTGTTACTGGTTTCAGAAGTGGTATTGTGTTCTGTCCTGATTTTTTTCTGAAATGGCTGCAAATGAGAAAAGCAGCTGAAGGTACCTTGAAGATGCTCAGAGACAGGAGACAGTAAAAACTATTTAGATGATTAATACAATAGCAGATGGCATTATTTAGGACGAGTGGCTGAATCCTTGCTGGTTAAATGAGTGTCAGAACAGATAATGGTTAACATGATTGGAAAAGAGGTAATTTCTTCAAAATACAGTGGCTCATGTAAAACAGTTACAAACACAAAAAAGTGAGTAACAATTTTAGAAAACTATCTGCTGTTCTGGTGCATTTAATTGAACAAGTTTAATGTTTGTCATTATTTAGAGATGCAGAACGTTCAGAAATTGTAGAGCTTGGTAATTTAGTGTGATGTTGGTGTTCTCCAGGGAAGACAATGAGGTTCATTTTAATGGGACCTTTAACCCTTTTTCATATTTTAAATGGTCACAAAATTGACTGAAAAGATTGTGCACTGCAGCTGCAGCACAGGCAATGAGGAAGTAAAAGTAAGGCACAAAATTTCTCTCAAACCATTTTTTTTCCAATGATTCAGGGTTGGAATGAAGTTCTTAACTCAGTTGTTTAAGTAATGTCCGTTTGGTTATTGAAGATTTATGTATACTTTTAACTTTTGTGCCTGTGCTAAAAGTTAGTTTAGTTTCTTGCTTAGTTGGTGTGTGAAGTGACATGTATGTGTTTAGTCATGAGTGTTACAGTGATTTATGTGAAGAAGCCAGATAGGCAGGAAGGGTGAATCTTTTGTGCTTAGTGTTTTTAATTGCCTCGCTCTCTTTTTTTGAAGTCTTAAACCAGATTGTTGAATTAATTCACTGTTTTGCATGATTGTTCTCATCTCTGGACCTCTGTATTAACCCAGCCTACTGTGCCAGAGAAGGAAAAGAAAGGACATTTTCTTAGTTATTGTAGTATTGCCATTTCACTTGTATTGGAACTCTTGGTTTTTCTATATGCTTGCAGCTGTCTGGGCACCACGGCAGCATTATTAAATTACAGTTCTTGCTCTGTGTCCTGGCATGATGAGATGCTGTGTCAGAGGTGTTGATCGCTGAAAACATTTTCTCTTCAGATGCTGGCACCAAATCAACTCGAGATAATTGGCAATGTAGTGGAGTTTATTGTAAATATAAGTAGTTGCATTGCTACTAATACCTGCTTGCTTAAAGAATTACTTCAGAAGTAAAGAAGTTCAAAACTGCTGAAGATCTGAGTCATCTTTGATATAAATAATATCTTATTTTCCCAATTTCTTCATTTGCAAAGTAATCACTGCAATTCTGAAAGTTGCTTTGATCTTTTTCTACATTGTTTATTAACTAATGAAATAGCAAATTAATATTTAAGTATTTACTACTTTGATATTACTGTACTGTATAATAAGATGGCTTTAGGGGATTGGAAAATCTTCTTTCTGAGCTCTGACACTGAGGAGCTGTGTAACTTCATGCTCTGTATGCTAAATGTCATCTCATATCAAACTTTGGCACTACAGACCTTGCGCAGCTAACAGGTATTGAATTGGTGTATCTGTAACCATAGCCAGCGATGAACCAGGTTCCGTGGCATATTGAAGATTACAAATAATGAACTTCATATTATACTTGGATCTTAGTCCCGTTACGACTCAAGGTAGCACTGACTTTGAATTTAAGTCAGATTCCTTAGAGCCTTGTCCATTGGATGTTAAAAATCTCCAGGACTGGGACATTCCACAGCTTGGGCAGCCTGTTGCTTAGAAGGGGCTTCTGTGTGCCATCAGGTCCAAATCTCTGTTTACAGAATGATTACTGCCAGCAATATATCAAGTCAGCCATTGTTTAGTTAAATTTCACAGGATGTTGACCTGCTGCAGTACTTAATACCCAGCTGAATCTCCCGAGATAGAATCTGTGGCCATTACTTCTGCTGGTGAACTTACTCTCAAAAACTTCCAGCGATGGAATTCCCAGGCTGCTTGGGTAGTGCTCCAGTCTCTAAAAAAATATGGTCTAGTTTTCAAATATCCTAATTTTTACTAAAGACTTTCTAGCTCAGGAGCGAACAAGCTGGTGTGGAAGCTGAGCACATTGTACTGTCTCACAGCTGGGGCAGGTCTTCTCTCAGAGTTTCATTTATGTGTTTTGCATCTTTTAGGAGACTGAAGTGGCAATTTATGCTCTACTGGGCGTATGTGAGGCTAATTCTACTGTAGTTTGTGTTTAATACTTGATTGCATTCTGTTTGTCTGAGGTCAGTTTGTATAATTCAAAAGTTTAAACACCTGGTTTGATTCTTGTTAGCGCTGCTTCATGTTCAGTTCTGTCAGCTAACTGTGATGTTCTTCCATTTATTTCAGACTGTTTATGAGTATTTCTGAATGGAAAATTCTACCAGATGGAAGTATCTTTGTGGAATAATTTTCTTTAAAGATGATTAGTACCAGTGCATAGTGGAGAGGGCTGTATGTTTGCACAGTGCTTACATGCATCTATTCTTTGAATCTTGTTTGGTTTAGTTTTAGTTTGGTGTTTTCTAGTGTTTCCCTCTCTTCCCCCCCTGCATTCCTACCTACTCGTTAAGAAATAATGGAGTTTCTGCAGTGATGACTCAGGTATGCTTTGAATTTAGTCAGTGTTTCCTGTATTTGATGCTTAATCTTTTCAAATGCTATTATCTATATGATGTATTATAAGCTTCGGGGGAGAGAACATTATAGTTTCTACATTAATAACTTGTAAGGTAATGACTAAGTAGACTTGCTTATAGACTTAAAGCATTGGGTTTCAACTATAAAAGGAATATAAGAACAATGGGCCCTCATTAACATTCTGTGACAGTCAGCTGCTCTGAGGTATGTATTTGCAGATGTCTGCAGAACACAGATAATCAGTGTTTGGAAGAGGTGTGCAAATTAAAGATCTACTTGACCAGTCGTAATTGCAGCAATTTAAGGACAGAGTAGCGCTGAAAAGTAATAAAATGGCCTTTAATCTCTTGCACTGTTGATTAACCCCACTCCTTGTGATCATGAGAAAATATTTTGGTGTCTTTAGCATGCTATCTATGTAACTGCAAGGTGGGGTTTTCTTAACTTACAGACTTCACTCTGAGACAGTATGCATGTATTACTTAAGAGTCTCTTCGAAGAGGTAAAGCAGATGGAAGTGTACCTTATTTCTTAGTTAAAAGTTCATCCGTCACTGGGGTTGGCCGTTACTCTGATTTTCGTTCTGTAGTATTGACAGATAGTGGGGTTTTATGCTTTTTTGACATTTTGTCTGCCTGAATCTTATAGAGATACTACAGTGTCTTACTTGTCTTTGAATATTAAGGTTTTTCTAAATACTATGTTTAGCATTTAACCATGCCTGTTTTTTTTTTATAAGTTGCTGTTTGATACCACCTAAAATGCCCTTTTCTTTATAGTCAGTGGTGAAGTTTGCAAGTGGTTGTTGAGCGATGGCTATGGCACTGTTGTTTAAAGCATGTACATTTAGGAAGAGGCTTTTGTTTTGTGAATATAGTCCAACACTGCTGACTGTGATGTGGAGAAGGTATTCCAGGTGCACCCTGTGGGGTAGAAGAGATGGAAATGGGTGGCATTGTGGGGTTTATTCATAGGGGCCAGTGCCTCTGGCTGCTGATGTCGCTTCAGAAATTGTTATGCTGAGGATGCTATATATATTCCACTTCTTCTACAGGTTTTTTTTCTCTTGTTTGAGCTCAGATCTAGACTTGTGAGGCTGTTCTCAAGCTCTGTACTGTATCCATAATTCAGTAGGAGTAGTGGGATTCATAATTTCCACTACAGTCAGTGCAAGTAAAACTCAGTGGAAAAGAAACAAGGGCTGTCCAGGAGGCTGCAAGGGTATTAGCACAACTGTTAACACAGTTCAGTATCTTTAGTCTGCTGCGTGTTTTGTTTGCTGTTACTGTTTTCTGTCTGCTTATGAAAACAAATAATTCTTATGTTGGCAGTTCTGTGAAGACTTTAGCAGTAACTTTGTCTTGAATGATATTTTGAGCAGCTACGTGCTTTGATAAGAATTGTGGTACTATAGATTGTGCCATAACATACTAAAGGAAGAAGATAAAGTGCTTGAGGTCCCAATAGCTAGCTGCAGTTTAATCGTGTTGATAGTAAAGGGGGGATATTCTGAAAGTAATTTTGAATTGGAAACTTGGTGAGATTGGGAATCGCTGGTGGGTTTTCCCTTTTGTTAAGTGAAGGAGGACTTTGCTTTCCTCTTTAGTTTGTTTCTGCATAGGCCAAGTACCCTGAAAACTTGGGTTGTGATAGGTAGAGTCTTGTTTTTAGGTTTTCAGTTCAGGCCATCAGGTAATACAAGCAATCTTTAAAACCTTGTTTAGTTTTAGTAGCTTTCACAGTAATGTTAACAGAACTTTTGTCAGCACCTTTCCAATGTTGTTTAAAGTGCTGACAAAAAGGAAGCCTGAGCTAGATCAAATATAAATTATTTTTACTTCTCATAATTGCTGTTCTCTAGTTTCTGTCATACTTTGATCACTGCAGTCAAATAGTTTCAAGCATATTCTTTTCACTGACTTATTTTTCTTTCAGATGTTGTTGCACCAGTGGTATTCAGGAAAAGATGGACTGGTAGTAACTCCTCTGTATCTCTCATGTGACCCTGCCAGAGCACTTAAGATCTTCCTGTTCTTGTGCTGTATGACAAAAGCTTTAACCTCCTTTGCTGTTGTCCGGGTGCATGTGCAGCTGCCTCAGCCACTGTTTTCATTATATCAGTACTCTTTGTTCATGTGCTGATTTTTCCTTTTCTCCTTGTGTCAAACTTAATTCTTTACATTAATTTCTAATTTGTGTATTCACAGCTTTATTAGTTCTTGCTCCTTTGCATCCAAAACATTTTGAGCTTCTGCTGTTGCTAAGTTCTCCCCTTGAATGTTTGAATGACTGTGACTATCTGTCCCTTCTGCTTAGGAAGGACTTAGAAAGATCTTTTATATTACTGCCTTATTTTGTCAAAGTTCTCTTCACTATCCAGTTTTCTTTGTGCAACTTTCACTACAGCAACCATTTTAGCCTGCCACAGTTATGATAAAGTAGCTTTCCAGTCTGTGGTTGTCAAGCACAACTTGAGATGTTTTGTCATAGGGTAGTGGGAATCTCTAGATAAGCTCAAAGTCCACCCAAAGCTAAACCAGGTTGTTAAGGAGCTTTTCCTGTTTAACTCTGAGAATCTCAAAGGCTTGGAAATTCTGCAGCCCCTCCTGGCTGTCTGCTATAGTACTTAATTGTACTCAATTGTACCCCTTCTGAAGAGTTTTTCCTGACATGATCAGATTTGTTCATGCTATGGTTTGTGCCTATTGCCTTTTGTTCTTGCTGCTTCAGATGGGATGGGTTTGCATGTCAAAGCTTTGGTAGTGGGAGTGGAGGGGGCTACAGGGGTTTCTTCTGTGAGAAGCTGCCAGAAGGTTCCCCTGCTTCTGACAGAGCTAGTGCCAGGCGGCTCCAGGACAGATGCCTGCTGCCGCCAAAGGCTGGGCCCATCAGTGGTGGTGGTAGCACATCTGGGGTAGCATATTTAAGAACAGGGGGGAAAGTCCCTCTGCAACAGCAATTGCAGCCAGAGGGAAGACTGAGAGTATGTGAGAGAGAGAGAACTCCAGAGGCTCCCAAGGTGAGTGAAGAAGGGGAGAAGCAGCTCCAGGTGCCAGAGCAGAGATTCCCCTGCAGCCCATAGTGCAGCCCATGGTGAGGCAGGCTGTGCCCCTGCAGCCTATGGAAGGCCATGGTGGAGCAGATATCTATCATGCAGCCTGGGGAGGCTCCCAGGGGGACACTTGAAGGATTTATCCCAACCTAGTTTAATTGAATTACTAATTTTACCTGCTTTCACTGAAATAAGAATATTAGCAGATGTGGTATTAGCAGATTGTAGATACTAACAGGTTGAAGGGAGTTATCTTTAGGCACTTTCAGGTTTGGTTAGCAAACAGATAAGAGAACTTGCGTTAAGTCTTGTCAGAAGAGACGTATGCTTTGCTTTTCCAAACTGATCCTTGTGGTCTGTTCTGGCTGGATTCTTTCAGTGTCAAATACACTATGATAAATAACTTATTTGTGTTTTTAAAAGAAAACAATCAATTTATTCCCCGCAAGTAGCAGCCTCATTTAATGTACCAGCAAGGTAAGATGATGAAAATTGCTTTCAATAAAACTCCTCTCATAATTCTCCTTTAACTTCTTAACTAGAAATTTCATCCAGTACCTGTTGATCCAGCAACTAAAGAACTTGGTAGGATTTTATTTTTTTTGAAACAGATTGGAGGATGAAAAGACTGTTCAGAATAACGTGCCAAATGCTCTATGTTGTCCTCAAATACAGAATATAAACTGTCTCCCTTCTGCTCAGAAACAATGTGGTGGGCTTTAGCACATGGGAGAAAGGGAGACTTTCAAGTTGTTCATCTGGGAAGAGAATGTGTGATGTTGCTGCAGTGGAGTGTATTGAATTGTTACGGGAAAGTTGAAGTGTTCTGTGGCTGTGAACTGATGACCTGTTGTCTGTGCCAGTGGAGGAAGTTGTACACTGCTGCTAGTGGTTACTGTGTTCTCAGACTTGCTACATAAGCTTGCTTCTCTGAGTACTTGGAGTGAGCATGTGGTCAACATGCTGTTTTTGTTATCTTTTTAAGTTAACCTGGCTCAGGAAGAACAATAAGGCATGCTCTTGTTACCATTGCTGCTTAAGCTTGCAATTGTACCTGAAATGATACCATTTAACTTTTGAGCAGTTTGACTGACACTGAGGCTAGATTTCCATTGATTTCAGTGGGCTGTCACTCAAACTACTATTGGCATGAACTTTTGCTGTGGTTGTACATGTTCCAGTGTTCCTTGCAGTGTGTGTCCTCAGGTGTGTATCTGTTGTTTGTGCATCCCCTGCCTTTCTGTGATACTAACTTCAGTTTGGAATATTTGGAATGGCCTATTGTTTACAGCATAAGCAGTCTTGATTTAAGAGTGTGATTTCAGTCATTCTTGATATCTTTCTTGATCTGAAGTGAGCACCTGAAGAGTCTGGTAGGACTTGAAATGGAATAGTTTGGTGATAAGGGTTTATTAGCCTCTAAGTAGCCCCTGAAATTCTAAATACAAGTTTACATTGTGTGGATAGCTAGGTTCTGCCAATTCTAATGGATGTTCATGCTTCATCTGAATAAATTTTGTTGTTGTTGTATGCCTGTTCTCCATACATTGAAGACTGTTGACACTCTGCCTTGCTGGCAGATGTCTCTCTAGGAGGAAGGCATGATGGAAAATGGAAAAACAGCATACATAACATAGGTTTTCCTTAGAGTAATAACCTTTATTTTTATGCAGGAGTCCTCTTTTGACAGGACACAGAAAACCTTTACCAAGCTTTCAAGTTCGTGTATTTTTTTTCATGACTTCCCATGTTCCACACAAGGCATTCAGAGATGTTTATGCCTTTTTCTGCTTCATGAAAGCACTTCCTTGGAGGAACAGTTTCTTTTTCCTTTGTGACTCTTTGCTTTGTTTTGTGTAGAATTACAGAGATGGGGGGAGGTTACTGTTACTGTTACTATTTTCAACAGGAACAAATAGGAGTTTTTTCAAGACTCTTGTACTTACGCAGACTTGCAGGCAGGATCAGAGAATGTAAGTAAATACAGCCCTTACTGTCTATAAACCAGGTGCCTTGTAAGTATTTATCAAGCCTTGACAAATGTTAGCATATAAATACAAACAGTCCCCTGAAATAGGGTGGCTCAGGAATGTGTACTGATCTGAACCATCCTTTAAACTGTGGGAATTACTTATCCTTGACTGTTGTAGTGCTGCCTTAGAGAGCCTTCACCAGAATCAGAGATTCTCTTCACTTTGACGTAATATTAACATGGGAGCAGGAATGTCATTGGCAGGAGGGATAGACGCTATGGTGTTGTGAAGATAAATAAGAAAGCAGTAGTACTTAGACTAGCTTATAATATGTTCAGATTGACTACCACCTATGTTATTTTAAAAATGGGCTGCCGTCAAGACGCCATCAGTAACAAATTGATGAGTTTTATCATTTGAGGGCTGTTGGTGTTTGAAGAATAGATGAAGTAGTGCTTCAAAAAACCTAAAGACATCAATACTATTAGTAGTAAATTTTAAGTGTTACACTAGCCATTCTATCATGGTTCTCTTCAGGCTTTTGTGAGAGAGGTACCTTTGGGATAGTACTGAATAATAT
>JANRGW010024858.1:0-19441 GCA_024733675.1 Psilopsiagon aymara | reverse complement strand
GCCACAAGTCAAAAACACAGTGCTGCACCAACTTCTAAGAAGGAGAAAAATGACTGCTACTGCTGAACCCATGACACATATAAGCTCCTTTGAACAGGCAGAAGATCTTTACCTGGTGCATGTGTACCAGGTGGCTGTACTGGGTGGTTCAAATAGAAGGGTTCCTGCCAAAGCCCAAGCCTGGAAAGCAAGCTTTCAACTCACCTTGGAGTGGGAAATGTACATTGTAGGCAAGATCATAACATAGAGATCTCAGTTAGCTACTGTAATGTAATCAGATAAGGTGAAGTTTGGCTTAGCATGATCCCTGTCCCATTTACTCTGTCAGATTGTTGATACTGCTTCTTAAGGGTGAGTTTAAGACACTAATAATACAATTACATGGCACCTGGAATTGGAATCAGAATTTCCAGCATTCTTTAGAGAGAAAGTTAAATGCTCAGACTTTGGAAAAAGTGCTCATGCTCTGTCACTGTCCTATTTTTAAGATGCTTAACGACAAGAAGCTGAGCTTACTTGATAATCTGCTGATTTATTCAGGTGCTAAAATAAGAGCTAAACTCCTTTGAAAATCTGCCCCTGATTTCAACACTGTGAGAGCTACTTATGTATTTAAAAGGCTTAAAAGTCCAGGAATAGAGAGCTGTGGTTTCTTTTGAAGGAAAATGGTAGAAACTATGGTATTTGCCCTGTGAAGTGATGTGCTCAGCTTAGTTTTGAAGTGAGGAAAATTGGCTAGACACTCCAGTGCTTATTTAGTATCTGTGCAATTTAGGGATTCTTCTTGGACTTCCCTTTAGGTGCTTAGGAATTGCCTACCTGTAGGCTCAGTCGTGTGCTACAAGAACAGGTAAAATACTAGTGGTTATTTTTTGGTGGAACACTTAGCACAGGAAGATACGATTTATTTGCCAGCTTGCCTTGACACGGGTGTACAAATTGTTCAGTGTTACTTAACGCTGGTCATCTTGTGTATACCTATGTATCTCTTAGGGTAAATGTTTTAATCTGACAAAAAATGAAAAAGAATGATATGAAATTTTATTAGTGAAACCTATTTTAGGTGAGAAGTGATCCACGGTTTTTAGCTGTCAAATATCTATGCATACTTTTTTCTTTAAAACGCTTAATTTTTGAATCTTGTCAGGCAGATACTCTTTCTCAAAATAGATGCTTCTGTTGGCTAGCTCTGTAAGTTTCAATGTAGCCTCTTCTAATTTACATTGCTGTGAGAGGCAGATCTAACCAAGTAATTGTTGTCATAGTCTCAACTACACCTACAAAACAACTGATCCTACTTTCTGAATGGGTGAATATATTTACTATGCTTCATAATGCCTTTAGAGAAAATTGCAATTTAGTCAATATTTTATTACTATTTGCTAAAACTCATGCCACAAAGTGAAGCAATCAGAATACAATAAAAACAACTACTGGTTCATAATCTACGACAAATATGTTGTCCTTTAAATACAATATTTCAAATGTGACTTTGTTGTGATGCATCCTTGAAATTAAAGTGCACTGAATTAGTGTACACAGTAACTTGAGGTGTTCAACAACAAAAAAAGAATATGTGGTATATGTACATCTGACTGGGGAGCAGTAGTTCTGTTTTGTGGAAGACTTTATTTTTCAAATGTATTTTCTTTAAGAGACCCAAGTGTGTTCAAACGCTCTGGGAAACAAAATGGTGTTTTGGTTTGAAGCTGTTCACTTGGCAGCCTGCCTAGGAGCTGTCAGTGTCACGAGCTCATGCTTAGCCTTCCAGGTCATCCAGGCTTTCAGCCCACCAGGTGAGCTGCCAGGAGCTAAACAAGCAAGCTAGTGAGGGGAGCAGAAAGAAGGTTTGTGTAGAAAAATGGTTTGGCATGTGAATCCTGAAACTTTACTTTGGATCTGTCAAACACTGCCAAAATTAAACTGCTTAATGTGACATTTCAATTTAAATAACTCAGTAAATGCCGTAGAGTAATATTTTTTTTTCCAGACATCTTTAATTTTAGTTTCATTTTGTACTGGGGAAAGCTATGGAAGTGCTATAGTTCTTACTGCATTGATGGAGTAGCTTTTGATTTGTGGATTAGCTCTACTTGTAGAAGTAGACCAAGAAAAATGTTTGCCATTCACACACTGTACTTTTACAGCTTTTACATAGAGGCATAGTAGTAAACAAAAATTCTCATTTATGTTTCCATCCTATTTTCACAGTAAAACTGTGCATCTTTAGTACTGTGTGCAAAGTAATTTGTACAGATGCATGGATAATGAAAGACCACTGCTATTCTCTCTGACAAGTGATGTCCAAGATTTTGGCAGATCATTAACAGAAGGAAAGCTAAACTTGTTACTGAGTTCGTAGGAGCCTGAAGTCAGCTTTTCTCTTGCATGACAATTTCTTCTAGATGAGTGCTTAATTTCCCTCCTATCCTGGTAGCTGATAGCATGATGAAGAAAGAGTACCAAAGATGACAGGTAGTAAGTCAAAAGGAAGACAGCTATGGTGGAGATGTTTCTGGAAACAAATAAAATTGTAACAGCATTGGGAATTTGCTTTTTTAAAATTGCCACTTTGTTTAAAACTCTTATATTTAAAAAAATAGCATTAGAGGGAATAAAAAGGACTGAATTGGTGTAGTACAGTCAAATTCAAATGAGCAAGGAAGTAAATGTTAAAGTTACAATATTTGCTCCTAAATGCTGTTATCACTGTACATATGTGTGTATTTTGCATTAAAACAGCTCATTAATGAGTAACTAGTTGACACAATATGCGTTTAGGGGAGGTCAAAGGGACATTAACCATTTGTGATAAGATTGTGAATCCAGATTGGGTTCCTTGGCATGATAGCCAATTTGTTTAAACTACTGGGCATTCAAATTGCAGAACATGAAAAGACTACATGGTTAAGTGTTTTTCAGTAAAGTAAGCCTGAAAAATAGAAGAGCAGTGGACTTTTAGCAGTAGAGAGGTATTTTTTTATCACATAAACGGGGTTTGGGGGTTTATAAAGCATCAATGGTGTTGAGCTAATGGTGATTGCATTCAGTAAATAAAAGAAAAAATAATTTCCCCCAGCAGTAATTTCAAGACTTTCTGCTAATACTGGAATATATATATATATATACACACATTTTAGGAAGATTAAAACTGCAGAAAAGAAGTTAATCAGCTTGCATTAATCATAGTCAGAGAGGAACTCCATTAACAATTGTAAGAATGAAAGCATGCGCCACAGTGCATAATCAGTATGGTTTAACTTACTTTGCAGAGTTGGCCTTTGATTTAATATATCAGTTAATTAGGTAAAATAGTTACAGCTTTGTGTTAAATATATATTCTAGGCATATGGTAGAAGTTAATGTGAAAATATGAAAATGAATAACCATACTGCAGACATTACTCCTGCTCAGAAGCAATATGAGATAGAATGTTAGCCAGTTACTTTATTGGGCACCAAAGTATTGTCATTTGTTTTTCCTTTCAAGTTTGTGGAAATTGTGACTCCAGTCTGACCAGATTATATGATGTGCTCCATAAAAATGCATGTTGAACAACTAAGATTTAGTCAAGTATATAAAAAGAACAATTTTTTGTGTTGGTCTTAATTTCATTAGTTGATTAAACAAGAGCAGACCTATGGTATAGAAAAAATGCTGATTCATTAGCATCACCACATGGTACATAGGATAGAATTTTGCTGAAACGAAACAGAATTGAGAAAATACTTATTCTCTTTGGGCAGCTTAGGTTTGAAAGCAGAAAATTAGGGAATTGCCTGCCTTCAAGATCTAGAGCTTCTTGAATTTTAAAAGGAATGTGTCTACTTCTGGTTTCATAATACCATGTTTTGTCAAAAAGGAAAGCTGCAACTCCTTTTAATGTTTTCTTTGTTTCCTGCTTAAGCCTCATTAAACAGTCAGCTATCTGGATCTAATCTTCCCAGAATGAATTCCTGGCTCTGTTGGTCTTAATTTGCAAGACTGTCATGCTTCAGAAGAGCCAGTGTTTCTTCCCAAATATGCCACAGCATTACTATATGATTTCTACAGCACTTATAAAGCCATATTGCTTTAAGTTTTTACATGGATAGAGCAAAAAGAGCCAGTACAACCTTTGAAGGAAGCATAATTTGAAGGACTAGCTGCTCTGCAAGGTGTGCAATCCCCACTCAGTAATCAGCTGTCATGGGTGGGACATTTCACTTGTGGATCCTTTTTACTCTTAACTGAGTTTCTCATCTTTGAGCTCAGAGTCCTGAGCAGCCTTTGTATAATTTATTGGTGGTGGTTTCCTTCAGAAATCTCATTACCATGTCCAGAGGAAGTAGTTTTTTTGTTGATGAAGTGCTTTTTGACATTTTCCTTAGGTTCATAACTCAGTGCTGAAGCAATATTACTTGTGTGAATTCGACGAGTGGTTGGTATGCCTGGTAAATGTGCAAAATACTCTGTGATAAGTAAATGATCACTTGGCTTATAGCACTGATCTGCACTGTTGTCTCTTATACTGTTTATCTTGTCAGTGTGTGTCATAGATGCACCCACCTTAACAAAGACTTGATACAAGCACACGAACATTTCCCGCACACTTATCATACAGACATGGTGATGGCCAGCAGTTACAAAGGTGAGGAAGTGAGGTCCTCAGCCAGTGTTGGTCTACATGACCATGCTTGGCCTCAGATCCAAACTGTGTACGAACAGAGCCCTGCTGGAGAGCCATTTTGACTTGGTCTTCCTTGGAGCAGCAGGTTTGTCATCAGAGACTCTACCCTTGGATTGGGGCACCACCCAAGGCAACTCCTCAAGTTTGATAGGTGTCCCTTTAATAAAGCAAGTGATCATTTTGAATCATTGGCCATAAACCTTAGTATTTAATTCTTAAATTGTGAGTCAAGTGACGAATCCATGTGAGACCCTGAATCTGTAGTTGTTGTAGCTTTGAGTTTGAGCAGTAAATTTTATTTGGTTAAAATTTATTGATTCTGTGACAGTGTGTATGCTGGGGATCATACATGTAACAAGCTTGTGTTACCCTCTATCTAGTTCTAGTTCTTTTTTTCTATCTGCAAAGAATATTGCTTTTATTAAGATGAATTCTGCCTGCCGAGATATTGTGTTTACAAATTCTGTAGATCTTAAGAGTTCTCAATCTGTTAAGTTCTTTGCAAGCACTTTGAATATAAATCTGATAAGCACCAAAGTACAGCTCCAACTTTTAAGTACACCACAAAGATTTTATTTCAACAGCAAAATGTACAGCTATGGTGGCTTATACTAATGGTATAAGACATCTTGGCAGACTGTATAGATTTACTAGCCCAGAGGTCTTAAAAACAGAGTTCTCGGGTACATTTGGCTGTCTAATGGAATAATCTTTATGTTACTGCACAGATGTATTTTGCATAAAGCAGGTGACTTCTTTTTACTACATGAAGACAGGTAAATGGAAAGTATATTCTAATCCAGCTAAGAGGAAAAAGTACTTAATTTTTATTTAGATAGGAATCTCTTCCAAGGTGGCAACAAAAATTGTATATTTTTATGGTTCAAGAAATAGCTCAGTAGATCAACAATTATTTTATCATTGAAATAACTGGTAGTGAAGCCCGGACAACCATACTTCAATTCAGACTTGTTAAAAAAAAAAAAAAAAGAAAACAAATCAATAACTGTCATAGTATAAAGAAGGTGGAGAATTTTATTTCTTTATACATCACATATGTACATACTGAAAAAGAGGATTTTTCTCTATTGTCAGTACTTCATGAAGCTTCTCTTTGGCTGAAGTTCTTTTTAATCTCTTCCTCAGTATAAACTTAGTGATGCTATGCTTAATATAAACCAGCTTTTTAAAAAAGGCATTACCTTGTTATGCAGTAATACTGTCATTGATAACTGCTTAAAATAAAGATAAAAATATAGAAATTGTTTTATTTTAAACGCAACAGTTCACATTCTCTGAATTTTTCCTCTTATTTGGACTTCTTTTCAATAAAAGTAAAATATATAAAATATATATATAATTATATATAATTTAAAGAGTAAGAAATTATAATCTGTCAATGAATATAAAATTTTGTTAAAATTCAGAGTTGAAAACTGTATTGGGTTCTTAGTTTTCAGCCCAATCTGGATTTGCCTATTAAAATTTGATACCATAAAACTGTTGACATGTTCTGATGAACCATGAAGGAGTATTTCATTAGAGGCTTTATATTTGTATCTCATTACAAAGGACTGATAATCTTGGATGTGCTTTTATCTTTACATTCTTATGTGTTATAATATTATGAAATGAAAGGGATTATCACTAGAATTTTCCTTCTTTTCCCTTCTGCCTTCAGTAAGTGTGGCAACATAGGGATAAAATTGAAATTCTTTGCTTTTCTTTTTCATGAAATACAAACAATATTTCGTATTTTCGTCAAATCATAGAAAATTAAATAGTTCGTTGAACCAAATCAAGAAGCATGCAATCATAGAATTGAGTAGATTGTAAAAGACATTTAAGATTGTCAAGTCCTACCATTACCCAAGGAGTACCAAGCCCACCACTAGATCATATCACTGAGGGACTCGTCTACATGATTTTTAAACATTTCTAGGGATGGGGATTCTATCACTTTCCTGGGCAGCTTTTTCCTATACCTGACCACCCTTTTGGTGAAGAAAATTTTCCTGCTGTCCAATCTAAACTTCCCCTGGTGAAATCTGAGGCGGTTACTTCTTGTCCTATCGCTTGTTATTTTTTAAAAGAGATTGACCCCCACCTCACTACAACCTCCTTTCAGCCAGTTACAGAGAGGAATAAGGTCCCCCCTGAGCCTTCCCTCTTCTCCAGGTTAAATAACCTCAGGAACCTCAGCTGTTCCTTGTAAGACTTATTCTCTAGACCCTTCACCAGCTTTATTGCCCTTTGAACCTGCTCCAGCACCTCAATGTCTGTCTTGTAGCGAGGAGACCAGAACTGAACACAGGAATTGAGGGGCAGTCTCACCAGTGCAGAGTACAGGGGGATGACCACTGTCCTGGTCCTGCTAGCTACGCTATTGCTGATACAGGCCAGGATGCTGTTGGCCTTCTTGGGCTGCCTGGGCACAAGTTGGCTCATGTTCAGCTCTGTCAATCAGCACTCCCAGGTCCCCTTCTTCCAAGCAGCTTTACAGCCACTCTGCCCAAAGCCTGGAGAGTTGCAGGGGATTGTTGTGACCCAAATACAGGCTGCAGCGCTTTGCCTTGTTGAACATCATACCACTAGCCACATCCCATCAATCCAGCCTGTCTAGATCCCTCTGCAGAGACTTCCTACCCTTCAGCAGATCAACACTCCCATCCAACTTGATATCATCTGTAAACTTGCTGAGGGTGTATTTGATTCCCCTCCTCCAGGTCATCAATGAAGATATTAAACAGCACTGGCCCTAAAACTGAGCCCTGAGGGACACCACTAGTTACCTGTCACCAACTAGATGTGATGCCACTCCACAGCACTCTTGGGGCTTGTCCATCAAGCCACTTTCCAATCCAGAGGTGAATCCATCTAATCAGACAAAGAGCAGCTGATTTCCCCAGAAGAATGCTGTGGAAGACAGTGTCAAATGCCTTGCTTAAGTCCAAATAGACAATGTCCGCAGCATTATAGATCTGTCTGAACCTAATTAGAGCCTACCTAATGAGGAGGAACCAAAGTACCTCATGAGAGTTGTGTAGGTGTGTCATGCCCTCCTTTCATATGTTTTTTGTGGATGTTCTACATTATTTAAGCATACTGCATTTTTTCCTTTGGCTAAAAACTGCAGCAGATTACACGCATATTGTCTGCCCCAGAGATGGAGAGCAGGTCTCAATAGAAAGAACAGCTTTGGTAGCTGTTGGCTATTGGGGAGCAGCACCCAGCAACTCTGCCCTTAAGAATTTCAAACTATCTCCTTTCGTTTGACTCTGATTGTTATGATTACATGCAATAAGAGTTACAAGGCAGCTGTTCTGTGCTTAATTAAAACAGCGACCAGTCTGGTGAATTACCATGTTCCCCCTTGCATGGAAACTACAACACTGATTTTACCTGCTAGCTATTAATCTGCTGGAAATTATGCTGATTTTGATACATTTAGCTCTTGTTGACTTTACAGGGTCAAAAGTTGGACCTTGGTGCAGCATCGTATTGAATACTGTGTGCAATTCTGAGTCCCACAATTAAAGGAAGATGGTAAGGCCCTTGAATGCATCCAGAGGGCAGCAAAACTGGTGAAAGGGCTTAAAGTAATTTCCCATGAGGAGCTTTGCCTTGTATTGCAAAATTGTGCTTGCATTTTTTTTTTCTTCACTTGCTTTAATGGACAGGATATTGTCAGAGGTGAATTACAGAGTTGTTTGAACAAGTGTCAGAGTTTGGTGAAGAAAGAGCTATCTTTCAGTTACTGGAATTGTTTCAAAGTTGTATTTGATGCGGTTTTAGCAGTTTGGTTTCATATGCCAGGTTTCGCTTTCACTCACTTCACTCCCTCTCAAGAATCAAGCAGGGAAATCCTGTTTGAGAATAATTCTTGGTTACTCGAGAATAGTTCTTAATTACTTCCCTCCTGTGTAGATCACACTTCTTAGGTGAAATTAAAAACATTACTTGGGTGAAATAGATACATTATTCAATTAAAAAGTCAGCATAAGATATCCACATTGTCTTAGTGCCAGCTACTTATACTTTCAGCGACTGAACTGACAAAATAAATATTCTTCCTGGTTTAGATCAAGATTCACTAATCCTAAACAGATAGAATACAAGTGTTTTAGAGAGAATATCAATAAGCCTTATAAGTCACAAAGATTTCTAGCTGGATCCTGATGTTTTGACTTTTCAGCTTTTTTCTTTTTCAAAATGTACTAATATTTCAGCTCCTACAAGTTTCATTTGTTGAATGCAATTGTGGTACTTGTGATTCTTCATTGGAAGGATTTCATTGCTTTGCAATCCCTATTTTTGTAACTATAATTTTTTTATATTAAATTATTTTTTGCTACATTTCAGATTTTGAGTCATAAATTTTAGTGAACTCATGCAATGGTTATTTTTAAGAAACCAGGCTGAATCAGCAAAAATCCTTGCAGTTGTAGGCTGCATTGGTTTCCTAGGAATGTAGGAATTTGCTCTCCTCTAAAGGAAGGAGGAAAAAAAAAAAGAGAAAGAAAAATGGGATAAACAAACACCAGCACCCCTCAGCCACTGCATTGTTAGTAATTTAGGAGTCAATGTGGCTTTCTATGCTTAAAATTTAAAGAGGCTTTTCTTCACTGAAACATTAGAGGGATAAAAGTGTCAACTACAGGTTTTATAAGGACACTAATAGATTAATAAATAATAAATTAATAAAGTAATACATATGACAACAAGATAGTGAAAGAAAATTGCTGAAATAGTGGGAAATTGAGTATAAGAAGGAAAAACTATGTATATGATGCATAACTGGCGTGCTTTCTGAGAAGCCTAAAAATTTGCATTTTGGACTGTCTGAAATGATATTTGAAAGATCTGAGACTAGTAAACTTGAGCCATAAAATAAATTAATTAGATTAGAGATTAAGGGGTGATCATGCAAAGAGACTAATGAGGAGCAGAGTTTGTAACTAGGCCAGATATTCATGTTGGGATATTTAGGTTACGGACAAGTTTTAAAGCTCAGAACAGCTGCAAGGAATGGGAAATGGTATCCTAATAGTATAGGGGTTAATCTCTCACCTGAGACAGCTCTGATTCTAAAGTTATTTGGTAAAGAAATGTATGGAGATTGTCTTGGGACACATAAAGCATTGCAAATTTCCATTTGATGTGAATAGAGAATAACATCATTAATTATAACAAAAGTAATTTTGCAGTGTATTAAGCATAATACTCTCCAAAATGTTACAACCCGACATCTTTGGCTGAAGATAACATTTTTCATATAATTAATTTGTTTGCTGTACTTTGGACTGGATATTACTTATTTTACTATGACCTTGAGAAATTAAAAGGTATGAGCAAACCAAGTAGGATTAAATTTCCTCTGTAGGGATAGAAGATGTACTTAGATCAGAATAAAATAACTAGGAAAAGCCTATTATATTTCTGTATTCATTAAAATTATTTTAATTTTGTCTGGAGCTCTCTGATGTTAAATGCTAACCAACAAATAAAGAAATGAAAATAATAAATATGCCTAAATGAGAAGAAATTTAATGGGAATTAAAGGAATATATTTCAGAGACATGAAAGAGGGCATAGAGTGAAAATGATTGATTAAAATGGAAGTTTTATGAGCCATCACTTGAAAGTGTGGAATGTAGGTGTTCTTATCACCAGGCTGATATTCTGATGTCAATACAGTTTTAATAATGAGCGTATATTAACAATCTTATATTCTTGTATAGTCAGAATTTTAATTCTTTATGTTGATAAACAAATTACCACGTAAAAATTGTATAAATATCAAAGTGTCTTCTAGTCACAATTTTTATAATCATTATCTCTCTTGTCTAACAAGGAGCCTTTTGTTACGTGCAAATCAGGTCAGAAAAAGAAATATCAAGTGGAATTAGAATAGGTGGCTGGAAGAAAATGTATTGGAAAAAGAAAATGGTGAAGAGATAGATTAAAAGAAAAGCATTCATAGCTACCATAAGAATCCAAGAAAAACCTACTGAAGCAGGTCTATTGAAGGAAAGAAAAAAGAGACATATATGCAATGATAAAATTGTCATGAATAAAAGAGTTTTGTGCCTTAGAATTAGTGGTGAAAGGAAGGTAAAGAACTCTGCTTGGGTATGTAATAACAATTCATACAGTCTTCTACATTAATTTTTTGTGTCAGGTAGTTCCCTGATACTGCATCTCCAGAGCAACCCTCTGCAGCATGAAGATATATATTCGGAAGGAAAACTAGTATACAAAACGGAATAGATCAGAAGGAAGGGAAGCCTTAAAAAAAAAAATTAAAATCCCCAAATACCCATGTGATGAAAATATATGACAAAAAATAATGACAGAGAAAGTAAGACCCCTCTTAGAATTATTTTGAAAAATATCTTCCCTTAATATGAGTAAACCCTTCCTGCAAAGACTGAAGAGTGATATAAAAAAACATAAATATGAAATCAATATTTAATTTCACAGAAGGACATGGGCCCAGGAAGTCTCTTCTTTAAGACAGTTTTTAAAGCAGCAAAAAATAAAAGCTGCAGTTGAAATATGTACATACATCTTCTCTGTCTTTCTAGGCTTTCTTTAAAGTACTTTTCATAATTTTGATTAGTAAAATTGAAGAAAAACTCAGGCCATTTTGCCTGCTCCCCAGGGACAGTCTGGGGAATGTCCAGAGTCAAGTGGAATACAACCACTGGTCATTCCTCATTCATATGTGGTTGTATTCCTCATCCGTATGTGGATCAGGTGGCATTTCTTCTATTTAAGTGTAGTGCTTAACTACTACTAAGGTATGGTTTGTCCTTTATGAAACCATGTTTGTTGTTACCAATCTCCTCCTTGTTTTCCATGTGTCTTAGAGTAGTTTCCAGGAGGATCTTCTCCATGATCCTGCCAAGCACTGAGGTGAGACTGGCCTGTAGCTCTCCTGGTCCTCCTCTTTTGTCTTTTTAAAAAAATTACTTTTATTTTCTCTTATTCCAGAGGAATAATCTTATTGCTATTAATATGATGTTATTATTTTGATTATACTTCCTCTTTTCCAGTAAGTGGAAATTTTACCTGACTGTTATGACTTCTCAAATATGATGAATAGTGGCTTACCTACCATCTGCCTTGATTAGAGTAAGCATTACTTATCAACAGCTAAAATGGTGTGCTATCAGCGTTGCTCTCAGGCTGAAACCAAAACACAGCACTGCACCAGCTAGTAGGAAGGAGAAAAATAACTGTTATAACTGAATCCAGGGCAGGGCTTCAGCTTTCCTAACCTGATACCTGGTTGCTCAGATAATTTCTCTGTATTCTTCCCAGGCTACCTGTCCTTGCTTCCACTTTCTGTAGGCAGCCTTTTTTATTGGCTATTGTCCATGGAAGTCCTAATCAGAAGGTATAATTACTTCTAGTACTATGAGTACAATTGTACTATGAATATGAAAGACAAAGTTTGGTATTCCCCGGTTTAGCTCCAGTGGAAAAAAAAAATGATAATGCTGGAGTTGTGTACATCAGTGGTTTAGCTCAAATCCAAAGAACACCTCAGGAGCTAATGGAAATCATAGCTGTTGATTGAAAGGTGCTGAGCTGCTATTTGGTTCTTGAGATAGGTTAAGCCTTGTTCAGTTAAGTGATAGTACGTAATAAAACTTTGCATCTACTGCTTTCTATCTGACAACTTCTGCTGAGTCCTGTAGGACTGGGCATCTTTTTAAACAGCAGAAATACAATAAATTAAAACACTACGTACTTTCCATCAATTTCTTCTGGAGTTAGAAGAAAATCTTTTGTAGTTCTCAGCATTTTGCAGCACTTGGCCTTGAGTGCAGAATGTGGCCTTTTGGCTTCTTGCTGCAGTAGAGTGTGAGTCTGATAAATATGCTGGACTGGACTGAATATCTACTGAAGCATATTTTAAAATACTTCTCCACAAAATGTCATATATAAATAGAACTGTTTTAAAATATTGCAAGCATCTAGTTTTGTAGGAGACCTTTTTTAGCCTCTCTTGTATGCTAAAATTATTGTAAACTATCTCTGTAATTTCTGGATCATTAACCATTTTTCCTTAAGCAAAAATATCCTTGTTCAGAGGTTGCTTAGTGTACAGTCTGGTTGCTCATGGAAAGCATGTAGTGTTTTCATGAGATTTGAAGTATCTGCTACCATAACATTATTATTACTGTGTCATAAGTTATTTACTGTCTACAGAAGATGTTCCCATTTTTTGTGTGTGAATGGGATTGTTCTCTAGAATAAGAACAGCTCCAGTATCTGGTAATGATATTAATGAGTAAATACCAGGAAATTACTGAAGAAGTCATTGAATCTGCATATAGAGTTTAACATTCAAGGACATGGTGGTAATATCAGACTTCATGTGGAATAAAAGTATTCTCTGAGATCATGAATTTTTTTGGACTTGACAGAAAAAAATGAGTGGTTCAGCATAATTTTTGTAGTACTGAGAGTCTTTCCCTTGGTCATTGCAAGGTAGTGTTTTCTGTAGGTAAAGTACAATGGCATACTTAAAAATGTAGCTCTTTTAGGAAATATGCCAGTTTTGTCCACTGAAGGACTGAAGTAGTTTCATAAATATGCTCCTGCATTTCAATTAGAAAATATTTATTCGCTTGAACATGTAACCCTCAGTTACAGGTATTGTCAAATGAGATAAACTTACTGAGAAAGATAAATAGTAAACCAAAGAGTTTTCTAATGTGTGTTTTTAACTATGTAAATATGGTTACTATATTTAATAAAAACAGTGTATACATAATAAATAACGTTAATGAATATTTTGGACTACATAAATATCAGAGTTAAAGCTCATATCTAAATTCTTGTTTCTTGCAGCACACTTTTTTTCTCAGATGTATTGAGCTGAGCTGATGCTATATTGAAGTTCCTTAAAAAAAAATACATTTACATTTCAAATTGCCACCTTTCGCATTTGCTACGCCATATTATGGGTAGTGAACAATGTAGTCTTTTTTTGCTTTGATTCGTAGGATTCTTTCATAGGGGTTAATGTTTCATACTTGCTTTTAGAGTTTTAATTTTCAACTTTTAAAGTACTAGCATTTATGAGGCATATATCATATTCTTATGGGTGATTCACTGCTCTGGTTTACCACTGATTAGTGAATATGAAGGGGAAATAGGTTTTAATTTCTGTTTGTCTATTTTAGTTTCTGTACTTCAGTTTACCTTTTGGCTAAATGGAGATATATTAATTATCTTGGTTGTAAAGTGTTTTATGGAATACTGATGACCAGTATTAGTGATTAGAATAAGTGATCGTTAACACTTACTGATGCATTTTTCTTTGCTTCTGTTAGCAAAGAGGACATTTTATTTTGTTTCCATTGTTAGTACTGAAGGCTGAATTATTTTTGAAAATGGTCAGTCAGCTCCAAGATACCTAGAAGCTATTTTTTCTCTCCTAAAAGTTATTTAGTATACAGAGTGCTTCTACTTTTTCCATTTCTGTTCCCTGCAGCACTTTATAGTAGACATTAATTCTCAATTGTGGAGCTCCCTTCAGTCACCCACATACTTCTGATACCTGCCCACTGCTAATGAATATGAATGAAATGAAAAGCAGTCCCTCATAACTTAAAATAATTATTGTAGAGTCTGTTAGAAATGGGCAGGTTTACATAAAACACTGTAAAGTATATTTTTTAAGAACCCTCCCTGTAATTCTTTGAAGAACAGATGTCAAAATGTGCTGCAGTAATTTCTCTGAGAAAGGAAATTGGATTGAATTGGAGGCATAAAAATCACACAAGAGGCAAATATTTAAATTCTTAAATTAAATTTTATACAATACTGTGAGTATGAATAGATTTGCTTGCATTATTCATTGTACGTAACTCATTGGCTGAATTTAAGCCCTTTATATTGAAGCCCATTATGATTTTGATAGCTTTATTTTTTGATTATTTACAGCTCTCTTAATGAAGTCTTTCTGAGAACAAATGTACAATGCATCTTGCTATGAGAAGTACTTGGCCAAAATGATGGTACAGAAATCTGATGTGTTTTAGAGGTTCATTGTTAATCCCTTTTTTAGAAATAAAAATATAAATATTTTCTTTAGGTATATTGTAATCAGTATTGGGGGAAAAAAATGCATAATGACCAACAGCACACCTACATCTGTCCTTGGGTTAAATATTTCCACACAGGTGTAAGAAGAGAATAGATTTCAGGGTAACCTGAAATGCAGAGCAAATATGGACAATATAATTAGCTGGTTTTTGCTGTATAATTAATGGCTAAGTTTGGAACTTCCTCATTTTAAGAAAATAACGACAATTGAGTGGGCTCTGGTAGTAAGTGGGAATGTATGAGGCCAATGTGAATGTAAACTGAAAATCTTTATTAAAATATTGTCAACACTAAAATTACATGAGAATCCACATAGAAAAAGGGTGGCTTAAAGTTTTAGCTTGCTCTGGTGAAGGCAGAGGGAAAATTGCGAATACATTCCTTCTAATGATAAAGCTGACACTACTTGTTTACATTAGCGGTAATGTCTAATTCTTTTCTAGACAGGATACGTATATGGGTATGTACCTATAAGTACAAATAATAATGAAAAGAAGCATGTCATTACAGATGTCTCCAAATATACATACACAAAACTGATTAATTATTTTCTTACTCTGGTTACTTCATTTAGGTTAATGACCTTGTGTACTCAGATTTAACAATAATTAGACTAGTTTCCCAAATGGCAGTTTCTAACATTCAAAGCCGATGTCTAGACTGAAGTAAAAATAAGAGATCCAAGAAGTTCAGAAATAAAATAGTGTGAAACTTAACCATGCCAACTCTGAAAATTGTGGCACAATATTCAGTACTGGAGACACGTAGTGTATCACATAGAGTACACATAGTGTCATACTGGAATACAATTTGTGTAGATTACATTAACAAGGTCTGTGAAATTGTCCCAATATGCTGGGACTGTGTTAAAATAAAATGTGGATGGAAGACCTTTTATAACACTTATGCTATCTCATTGTGATAGCATTAAATGCATTGTAGGGCTCAATGCTTATGTATTAGTATGCTGTTCATTCAACAGGTAAGTATATGTTGTGGTGACTAGGATTTGAAATACTCTGACACAAAGCTGGACAGAGCTAAAGACAGTTTTCATAGCAGAAATGGAATCAGTAGTTTTATATCAGTAGCTGTGAGAGTCATCTTGATACCAACGCATCATTGAGACAGGGATGAAAAAAATCCATTCGACAACACTGTAACTAATCACAGTTCAATGTGGTTGGGGTCAGGATTTTAATTGTATCTGGATGATGTCATAGGCATACAGGTTCCTGCTGGAAGGTCAGTATTACAGTGTTACTTGAATAACATGCTGATTTTCTTCTATGTACTGGTATCCTTCAATTGGAGCAGGAATTGTAGATGAGCAGTTACTACTATGTTCTTAGGTAGCTGTTATGTACAACTCTGGATGAGATCTGATAGCTCTGGAGAGTCTTTGATGTAACAGCAAGCAAATTATCAAGCGAGAAAGAATGGAAGCATGTTTTGTAGCTGTCTTCAGTGAAAACATAACACTGGCTTGTCCTGAACAAAGTACTCCTAGAGTTCAAAAGTTTGGTCAGACTGATTACTTTTGCAGAGTGCTATTGAGTTTCAGCTCTCTTCCTCTTAGACATAATGGAAGAGCACGCTTTTATATGGGACTGCTAAATATACATCTTGCTCATCTTCAGTGAGATCCTGAGGATTCATCCCATCAGTATATGTGGACAAGCACTTCTCTATTGCTGTTGTAGTCAGTTGTCTTTCTTTGAGACACCAAATAAAACTACCTTTACAAAGGTAGTTCTGTCTATTTTGAAAATAGAAGTTTATTTTGAAAGAGAAGCTGCTGCTGAGGGAGGCCATACTCAGCTCTTTGCAGTTACTCTTGTCCCAGATGTCTCTGGACTCAATTCACTTCTTGCAGGTACGAATACCAGTTGCTATCTGAGGGACTTAAGGCATGTAGCTTTATCAGGATCTTTAACTGGTTTTTGCATTATAATCAAACATCTTTGCCAGCTTCATAACCATTTTCTCCATCCCAGCTTCCCAGAGGGCTTGCAGCAGTTTTCCTTGGGAGTGTTATTATTTGGTGTTGCCCATTGTCAGGAAGCTGTAGCTTATCATTTCTGTTTTGTCTCAGTCTAGTTTTTACTACTTTTCTACATCCATATTATGTATGATCTCAGTGATGAGAATTCATCAGGAGCAGAGGAAATCTGTTGATTTATTTTATGGGGGTTTTTTTGGTTGTTTTTATTTCAGTTAAAAAAAAAAAAAAATCCCAGTTCTCACCATTTCTTTGTATTGCTAGTCCACCTAAGATGGCAACCACCCCCCCCAAAAAAAAAAATAAATCTTATTTAGTAGTCTTATATTCTCTGTGCCAAACAACCTTGGAGGCTAATGCCTTTTTATGGACTTAAAGATGACATAGTGTTCTGCGAGATGTATTTGTATTTTGAATTAATAATGACATGAGTAAACCCCTTCAAAGTACAATGTAAAATTATTTTTTGAATTTAATTCTTCTTTGAGATAAATGTCTTTTTAGCCTAGAACATCCTGACAGCCTTCAAGATGGCAGACTCAGAAGTGGGATCTGACATGTAAAACTATTCCGTGGAAATAATTAAAAGTTTGGATTCTCAAAAGGCTTCAGAACTAAGGTGATTTAAGCTCCATGGCAGTTACTTTTGAAGCCAATGAAGCACTTGGAAATAATCTTACTAAGTCTCAAACTAAGTGTTGTTAGTGTTCTCTTATCCTGAAAATGGCAGCCTTAGCGAAAGTACTCCTAAACAGAATAGATATGCAAGACTTTCAGGAGTGTGTTGTTAGCTGGAGTCCTGGTAGACAACATGGTAGTCCCTTTTTATTTTCTGCTATTTTTTTAGTTGTTCATCTTATTATAAATGCATTTAAGTTTGTGATTTTAATTAGAATTTCAGATGATGGTTAAAGCAAGCAAGTTACTGTATATGTTATTAGCATAACATTACTGTACTGGTAAACCCAGAATAAACAGTGTCCACATTTCAAGATGGTTACAGTGTTAATTATTTTAAACTGGAGTTTGCTGTTTTATGCTTATCAGTAAATTGGCTCAGCTGATGCATATTAAAACCAGATCCTTGTGAAATATGAAATCTTGTTTCAGTATTTCAGAGAACATATTGCTGGCAAACGTGATTAATTTATGTAACTGAATTAACACCAACCCAAGTAATATGCACAGTTGCTCCTTTTCATCTACCTAACAAGAATCCAGCAAAAAGTAGAGATGGGAATTGTATTTTTCCCTGTAAAAGACCATTTAAAAAAATTAAAAAAACTTAACAAAGTTGACCTTAGTTTACTGCATTCCTCTTTAAGGAAACTTAAAAAAAAAAAATTCTTAAAAAATAAAATTGTCTACAGTTTGTCTGCAGAGGCGTACACCATGGAATGATGCAGAATGAGAGAAGCATCTCTGAAACTATTGCATTTCCTCATAAAATGTGGATGCAAATACATTTGTGTGTGTCAATGTGTACACACTGCTACCATTATATGCAAGTGGTTTTACCCAGTTTTGTGCCTTTTGAGATGCTGGCCAGTTCCTCCCAGTAATCTCTGACTCCTGAATGTATCTTTTTATGCCTCGTTTTTCAGCATCCCATTCCCAGGAGATCTCCTTCATGGCTTTTGCACTTTTGTTATTTCCTTTAGACATGCTAGTGAAATTTGGTACTATTAATTGTGGTTATTTTTTAGATTGGAAACTGCTGTTTATTCTTCACTCTGGGTCAAAGAATATTTTACACTCTGGAAAAGTTGTGCCTTGTATGTTATCGTTAATGGACTTCTCAGTCTTTCTTCAATAGAGATTGAATTGTGAAAGATTACATACCACTGCTAATGAAAGTGCAATAAATGGTAGTCTTTTGTTTGTCCTTTGACATTGCGAATACATTTTGCCTGTCAGCATTTTTTGCAAGTTTTAAGACGATGTGGACATCCTTCACAGACACCTCACAAATTTTATTTATTTATTTATTAAAAAAACCCCTAACAAAACCTAACCAAAATCCAAACAAAAAAACCACCAATGATCCAGAACTTTAAATGAGTAGCATCCTTTCTTTTAGGTGTTTGTCATGGGTTGAGCAGTAGCAGTCATTTTTCTCCTTCTCAGTAGCTAGTGCAGTGCTGTGTTTTTTGATTTTCCCGAAGATGGAGGCGAAGATGAGGGCCTCGACGGTGAAGAGCAGCCTGGCAGTCAGACACACGTCTCTGCCCCATCCTGCTTCTGGAGCCCATCCGTATTACAAGCCACTCCAATAAAGTACAATGAAGCAAGAACCTTAACCCAAAACCCACATCTGAAAAATACTAAGATAGCAAATAAATGCTGAAACCATGAACTCAAGAGAATCAAGAGCAACAACTTCCAGAGCCAATAATTCAACATTGTGACGAGTGGCTATTAATCCCGTCGTTATCTCAACCCTTCTTGCTCTACGTTGGGCACCAAAAAGAACTGTCGTGGTTTAAACCATAAATCAGCCACCCAGTTTGCTACATGGAGAATCAAAAGAATGCAACTCCCACAGGTTGAGTTAAGAACATTTTAATGACTACTGCTACCACCAATAATAATAATGACAAGAGAAATACAAGGGAAGAGAATACAACAGCTCACCATGTATACCC
>JANRGW010024857.1:0-26194 GCA_024733675.1 Psilopsiagon aymara | reverse complement strand
GGTCTCCCCTTCAGGAGCCTTCTCCTCTCCAGAATGAACCAGCCCAGCTCTCAGGATAATGCACTGCTCCACATTATTCAGGGTGAAAAATCAGCTGAGGGCTATTAATGCACCTTTGGCTTAGAGAGAACAACTACAAGCTGGTAGAGATTAGCCGAGTGTTTTGGGGACAGTGTTACACTCTGTCCCTATTCTTATCCTCCTCTCTAGGTGTATGTTTTTATCAGAGACAGGATATTGGAGAAGACGAACTCAATCTGATTTAATACAGCTACTGTCATAGTCCTACATTACATTCCTGACAGTCTCCAGACTCTGCAAAGTGGGGCATGCCTGAATCCAACAGCTTCCCATTACGCTGCTGGAAAACAAATGGATTTCGGCTCAGTAAACCAGACAACTCAATAACTCAGTAAAACCAGACTGAACCATCGTTTCTCCGCAGTGCAAATTGCATGGGCAAGGACCTTCTCTGAACCTCTAAGAGTGAGACCCAGGTTTGGTGCTTCCCAAAGGCTGAAGTTTAGCTTGCAGCAGAGCACACAGGCACCTGCATTGTTCACGCATGTCTTGGGAAGGAGCAGGGTGCAATCACAGCTCCCGACAAGCTTCCAGCACCACTTGGGGCAACAACTGTCCTGCACTGCCCACAGATTGGGATTCATGGACATAGGCATAATCAGAGGGTTTATGAATAACCCAGCATCACTCACACTCTCTAAGCATTCTGAAGATTGTGTACTTTCAGTTGATATCATATAAAATATTTCCATGATACATGTATTTATGTAAATGTCATATTCAAAAGGTGGCCACAAAGAATACAAAGACTCCCTTTTTACAAGGAGTCACATGGAAAAGAGGAGCAGTGGTGGACACAAATTACTCCTGGGGAGGTTCCGACTGGACACAAGGGGAAAAACAAGAACTTTTCCCAATGAGAAAAGGCAGCCATTGGGATAATCTCCCCAGGGAAGTGGTGGATTCGCCAACACTGCAAGCCTGTAAGATTTGGCTGGACAGGGACCTGAGCCATCTATTCTGGAACATGCTTTGCCTAGAAAGGTTGGACCAGATCATCCTTGAGTCCCTTCCAACCTGGGATTCTGTAGTTCTGTATGAGCATACACACATAATGATTTGGGGTTTGGACAGCAGAAACTGCTGTCCTAAGCAAAAACCACTGTTGCCAAAACTTCCCAGCAGGATCCATGCTGGGAGCAGTCAGTGCTGTGGCCACAGCACTGCCAGTCTGTCCTTGACTCCCTGAGGGCTGGCATCCATGCAGCAGGATACAGCAGCTCAGAAATGAAGCATGATGCTATCCTCTGCCTTGTCTAACAGGGCTGGATCTCCTCACACAGGTCCCTTTAGACTTCATAAAAGAGACTCTCAAGGTAATACATGCCTAAAGCTAAGTGAATTGGCCTCAGTGCAACTCAGGATTGTCTCATCTCCAATAGGTTTCTCTAAATGGGGACCAGATTCTTTCTTGCTGGTGTAAACCTAATGCACCCACAAGAGCTTGGCGGTGAAATTCAGATAAGCACATGGCCCAGAGCTACTATCATGAGTAACAGCTTCATGCATCTTAAAAGGGACTGAATCAGCAACCAGAATAACTCTGGGCTTCTATATCCAGGCAGCAGCATAGCCGCCCCAGTTCCATCCACGCTTCCTGCCAGGGAGGTTTGTGTACACACTCTGTGCTTGCTTTTAGAGCTGTAATCTCTGGGTTGTTTTACAAACAGGAGCCGCTGTAAGGGTGATAATCTGAGCAAATTCCCTTGTTTAGTGAGAAAACAGCAGGGCCCTGATTAAGAGATTGGGTCTCCCTATTGCTAAACCAGGGGAGTGTGCTGAGTTCGGGAGGGTTGTGCGCATGCTTCATGCATGGAAATGTGTTGCTCAGGGAGTTTTAGTTTGCAGCATTTTCTAGGGATGAACCTTTCAAAAATGAGATGTGATTCCTGGAGAACTACTAATTGCTTCCCATTGCACTGCACTGGAGGGCTGGGTAAATCCATGCTGTGTTTGTGGCTGCATTCGCTGTTCTGGCAGTTGCAAAAGCCTCAATGCATGCAGATGGGCTGAGATGGTGATTTTTTCACGTGCAGTGAGTACAACCTGGAGCCCTGAAACACCAAGGGATGACCCCAGTGAACCACAGGGCAGGTGTTTAAATAAGTGAAAATTAACCCTCTTCGCAGGTGCATGGGGCTTGAGGATTGCCCTGATCCTGCCTTTGGGCTGCTAGGGATTGCACCATGGCCTTGCTGAGTCAATGGTGAAACTCCCTTCTGCTTTCCCAGCACCAGGGATCACCCTATTAAAAGGCAGACACTAAAGCACAGCTCAGCACCCCAAGACCATTTGGCTTTTGCAAGGAATTTAGCAGCTCAGCCTTTTGGAAATGGGGAGTTACATATAACTCCCAGGGATGGAGACGAGCACTGCCAGGGATGGAGACGAGCAGGCAGGGCTAGGTGGGAAGTTACATCCCGTGCTATGAACATAGCACCTACTTCCAGTCTGGGATAAGTGTGTCTGCTTGCACCTATGGATGGACACTGCACTGATTTTTGCTTGTGTGGAGTCCGGGTCTGGGGGACCTGAGCACTTCAGGTGATCACATCTGTGTGTTCGTGTGCCACAATAGCTCAGGTTAGAATTGCTGCTGCTTCTCCAACCTACACTCACCCCTGCTCCTGCCATGTGTGACCCTCTGCAAAACAGACCCACTGCAACACCAAGCCCCTGTCACTGCAGGGGCTGCTTAAGCCCTTCGCTCTCCATCCCTGATTTCTTGATTGCCCAAGAGAGCAGCTGTTAATTACACCTTGCACTGAAAGCTGGGGAAACCCATGGCTTTTTTCCGGCCCATCAAACAGCCCCAGGAAGGGAGATGGGTTGGGAATGATTGCCTGGAAAGCTGGAGGTGCTGATTGATGGCTGAACATGAGCAGCTTGTGCCCAGGCAGACAGGAATTCCACCAGCATCCTGCTCTGTACCAGCACCAGTGCGGCAGCAGGACCAGGACAGGGGTTGTGCCCCTGCACTGGGCACTGCTGAGGCTGCACCTCGAATCCTGTGCTCAGCTTTGGGCCCCTCACTGCAAGAGAGTGCAAGAGCAGGGCTAGAGAAGGGAATGGAGCTGTGCAGGGCCTGGAGCACAGTGTGATGGGGAATGGCTCAGGGACCTGGGGGTTCAGATGGAGAAGAGAAGGCTCAGGAGGGACCTGATCACTGCCTACAACCTCCTGAGAGGAGGATGGAGCCAGGAGGGGGCTGAGCTCTGCTCCCAAGGAACAAGGGATGGGACATGAGGAAACGGCCTCAACTGCACCAGGGCAGGGTGAGATGGAGCTGAGGAGCAATTCCCTCCCCACAGGGTGCTCAGCATTGGAACTGCCCAGGGCAGGGCTGCAGTCACCGTCCCTGGGAGTGTTCACACACCGTGGAGACGAGGCCTCGGTGCCATGGGTCAGTGGTGGCCTCGGCAGTGCTGGGGAAGAGTTGGACTGGATGAGCTGAAAGGTATTTTTCCAACAGAGTTGATTCTATGATGCTGTGATTCTGTATGGGGCTGGCATTCAGGATCAGTCCTTTGGCAGGGCTCCTGGGAGCGGGGCATCTCCTGGAGCCACTTCTCCCACTGACACACGTATGCTGTCAGCGCAGTGGCTCTCAGTTTGCTGCTTAGCCCCAGGAGGCTGGAAATAAGACAGATCGAAATCAATGATTTCCTTTATGTTCAGACTCTTTGTCACTCTCCGGTTTGCCTGGTGTTTGGTTAGCGCCCCTCAGTACTTGAAGAACATGCGACACGTGGTCATAAATAAACATTAACTTCACAAGCACTTTCTAGTTTAAACATATTAAATAAACAGATGTAAGTCTCCTGAAACACAAAATTTCATACAACTGGAATACATTTGTGTGAGTGCTGCTTTCAATGTGAAGCCCCTGCGAGGAACAGGGCTGGCATGGGCTGGATCTGTATTCCCTCATCCACACTGGGGTGAGAGACTGCTCTGTGACCGGGAACTAAACCACCAAGATCAAATACCAGAATATTTCATCTTGCTTGAAAGAGAGCCCCTTTACACCATGCACTGATTTTTCAGCTTATAAAACCAGCCGCAGGCTTACAGAGCTGCAAAGCATTAGACAAGGTGGTGCTGTCAAAGAAACATAAACTGGTTTTGGCAGTGGGATTGAATGGGGAGGGTGGTGTTGAGATCAGACGGCTCTGAAATGATCAGTGGGATGCCCTGCTCTGCCTGGGAGCAGCCAGAGCTCCATGGAAAAGGGGGATGAGCCACAATTAGCTGTCAATTTTAAGAGTCCAACTGGGGCTGGTGGTGATGTTAACAGCCAGCTCTACTGGTCTAGACTGAAACACCCCCAGCAATGCCCTGATTTTAGAGACACACCAGCTGATGGACTTTCCTGCGAGATTTGAGTTGCTGAGTCACTTCCATAGGCAGCATCATTTGTCTCCTCTTGCTATGAGCATTTTTAACCTGCCTCCTTACCATAAGGAAGTCTGTGTGCTGTTGGGGACATCAACGTTTGCATCTATCAAGGTCAAGGTTTGGAGGCTGAGACACTGAACAAAAGCCAAGAGTGAGAGGCGGCTGTGGCTTTGGGCATGGTCTGAGCAGGACAAGCTTGCGGCTCTGCTGGGAAGCTGGGCTGCATGGTCTTGTAGCTGCTGTGACCATGGGAACTGGCCAGGCCAGAGCTTTGGCCACTAATGCTTTTGGAAAAGGCAGGGAGCTGTTAACCCAGCTGCAGAGGGGGGAGAAGCTTGGGGATGCTGAGGCCAAATGTGTTGCCTTCCTCTGCAGCAGGAGCTTGGTGCTATCTCAGAGCAGACGCAACTAGCTAAGAGAAAGCCATGCAATTAGCAGGGTGCTGCTGGGTCATTCTGATTGAGCTGTTTAAAAAACACAGCAAAGCTCTCTGTTGAGGCAAGGAGGTTAAGCCCAGTGACAAAGGGATGTTCACCTGGCACATAGGAAGTCACAAAGAGCCAAGAAATGCTGATGAAGAAAATTGAGTAGTAGTTATGCAATGGGCGACATCACACCAGGGATGGGCAAAACCAGGGCTTTGCACCCATGTCCCACAGACGTGTTTGCTATCAGCTTCTCCAGGCGTCAGTGCAGAGCAGGAGCCGGGGGATGCAGGCAGAATATGTGTCCATCACACAACTCCAGAGCTGGAGCAGGTGGGGTCTGGATGAGGGCAGTCATGTAACGTCTCTTAGGACTTGGTAAGGTAAGAGCTAGGGAACTCTTAGCAGGAAAACCAGCAGTGGCAAACCAAACACAGTATCCCAGCCTGGTTTGGGTTGGAAGGGGGCTTAAAGCTCCTCCAGCTCCAACCCCTGCCACAGGCAGGGACACCTTCCATAGAGCAGTTGCTCCAAGCTCTGTGTCCAACCTGGCCTTGAGCACTGCAGGGATGGGGCAGCCACAGCTTCTCTGGGCACCCTGTGCCAGCGCCTCAGCACCCTCACAGGGAAGAGCTTCTGCCTAATACGTGAAGCTGAACACAAAGCTAAGAGTGCGCTGCAGTGCTGTGCCCATAGCTGCCCTCTGCCTTCCATGGCAAACCCCATTTTGGCTGGGATGAGCCAGTTGCTGAGTATGTGTGATATTCAGCTACTGAAATATGGGAGAGGGAGGCTCAGAAAGAAGAATTGCTCTATGAACCCCATTTTATCATTGTCAGCGGGGCTTTTAGGCTAGCTCAGAGAAGCAGCCCTTTATTTCAGCCACAATCACTGCAGGACTTGATGGACTCCCATAGCAAAGCTGTGGAGGTGGCACCGGCATTGGCACAATACAAACATCGGTGGCCTGAAGAAAGACAGTGACAAAGCAATCTCTGCAGGAGACAGAGCTCAGCTCCCTCAGCCTCTTCGGTAAAGGCCTGTTTAATTTAGTGCACGGTGGTTGAATTAAATATTTCTTGGCCTTATTAAAGCAAGGATTTACTCCCTGCTCTATTATTCATGGGGCTGTACAACAAGTACCAGCCAGTCGGAGCATAATTAGCAAGGAATTATTTACAGAGATGAGAAACTGTTACTAAACCCAAGCAAACAGTGTCCTTGTGCTCTCCTGGAGTGGCCTGGCAGCGGGATAGCTGCATGCCACAACCCATCAGGGCAGCACCTCTGCAAGCAAGAATAATGATGCTTTCAAAGGCAGGCATGGGAGTAACTCAGAGAAACAGCAAACATGCAAACTGTCAGCGTGATTCACTGAGTAATTATAGAATAACACAGTGTAAACTATTAGGAGATAATAACAATAAGTCAGGATTGACTCGTCTCCTTTAGCACTTCAGGCTGTCTCCTGGTTGTTATTCTCTCAAAGCTTGCTGCATGCATGAGAGGAGAGCTGAAGAGTGCTGCTGGGTGGGAGCACTGCTCTGCAGGCTTTGGCAGCAGCAAACTTGTGAAGATGGAGCCCATAAATCACCTTTGCTGATGCCTTTGCCCAAGGGAGGTGTCTGCTGGAGGCAGACAGAGGAATGGTGGTGGGGAGAATGGCACTGGAGCAGCTCTGGTGGGATAGGGAGGGTTATGAGGCTTTCTGCTTCTGTATGGACGAAGCTGTGGGTCAGGAAGGGGGCTACAAGGATGCTGGAGAGGGACTTTTCATCAGGGACTGGAGCGATAGGACAAGGGGTGATGGGTTAAAACTGAAACAGGAGAAGTTCAGGTTGGATATAAGGAAGAAGCTCTTCCCTGTGAGGGTGCTGAGGCGCTGGCACATGGTGCCCAGAGAAGCTGTGGCTGCCCCATCCCTGGCAGTGTTCAAGGCCAGGTTGGACACAGGGGCTGGAGCACCCTGCTCTATGGAAGGTGTTCCTGCCCGTGGCAGGGGCTTGGAACTGGGTGAGCTTTTTTGGTTTTCCAGCCCAAATCAGTCTGGGATTCTTTGATCAATGTGTTTGGTTTGAATTTCGAAATTCAGCCTTTTTTCCTTCCCAAATAGTCACTGGGTTCATTTAAATCAAATAAAAATAATTAAAATAAGCACTTCAGACTGCAGCTTTCTCCTCTGAAGATGGGAAAGGGGCCCTGAAATAACTGAGCTCCATTGCTGCCTCTCCTCTCTGCTCCAGCTGCCTTTGGGCTGGGATAGCTGTAAGTTCCAGCCCTTTCCTACAAGCCGCTTTAGTTTGATAAATGACATTTGAAACTTAATCCAAATATCTCCAGTTGGCAGGTCTTGGTGTTGCATTGCTGAATCCCACTTACTATGGAAAATCCTGTGTTCCAGATATGTTTTTACAGTGGCCAATGCCTAAATAACCCATTGCCTTTAATGTGTGGGTGCCCTGTGGGGCTTTCGGGGGCTGACCAATGTTCTGTAGTTAATAGTCACAGAAGATGCATGGCGGGTGGGTTGTGGACATTTCAGGTACCACACAACCCCTCTGGGACAGGCTCAGATGGCAGAAGATGTGTCACCAGAAGGCTGATCCCTGCCAGCAGTGCTGCAGAGCCATGTCAATGCTCTGTCCATCACTCATGGTTCTTTATTAGGGCAGGGGAGTGAGCGGCAAGCATATCCGAGCCATTGATCAGGAGGCAACAACTGAGCAGGCAAGGAAAACCCTTGTCCATCAGCTTGAAACTCAATTATCCAAGCTCCTTTCTATAGGTGTGCCAGCTCCTTATCCTTTTATTCACCAAAAGGGTTTTCAAGCACTGGAACAGGCTGACCAGGGCAGTGGCGGAGTCATCAACCATGGAGGTACTTGAAAGACATAGTATCATGGTTTAGTGGTGGGCTTGTCAGTGCTGGGTTAATGGCTGGGACTTGGTGATCTTGAAGGTCTTTTCTAAGCTAAATGATTCTATGATTCTATATCATACATTCACCTAATGGTTATCATCCTCTGTCATGCACTTTCTAGACAGGTCATTACTTATGCATACACTAAACAGATAGCCTTCCCCTCGGTGAGACTGGCATTACTCCTGGTGGATGCAAACCCTTTTCCCACATGGAAGGGCATCCTATGGACAGGGAAGCAGCTGGTGGTGCTGCTTGCAAGGACCTGGAGAGAAGCTGGACCTAGGAGAAGCCCTGCAACCCTTGTAACCATTGATAATAAAAGCCTGTGGGGCCTGTGATCGAGTGGAGACTTCACTCTGCTCTTAACAGCAGTTCTAAAACCAGGAGAAAAGTAAGCTGGCCTGTTCTTTTTTCCTTTCTCTTCACTCCATCATGATATTTCCAGGAATATAACTCCAGGCAAGTTTGCAACTTGTATTCACAGCTGAATTCTTTGGTGGCAAGAGCAATGAGCAATGATTTTTGTTCTTTAGGCTTCAATACTCATAACATTTCCATTTTTATGGTATTTGATTATGTATTAGACATTTAAGATGCATTTATAATATTAACCTCTCCGAAGAGGCCACTCCTAAACCAGCTCTGTTTGCCTAGTTAAAATGCAGCTCTCACTGTTGTCTGTACCTCAAGTGGTCTGAGTTGATGAATCAGAGCTCTGAAATGCTAAACCAAAACATACATATAGAAAAAGCCCTGGGCGGGGGGGAAGCTTCCTTCCTGACAAATGACCTGTGCTCCAACATCAGCCACTTGCTCATTTGTCAAAGCTTCGTGGCTCCGCTCAGCGGCACCCAAAGTTGTAATTTGCAAATCTGAATCCAATTTGATGCTTTGTCATCTTGTGACACTGTGGGAGGGGAGAAGGAGACTCAGCACCGCTCGTGCCAAGGGGGTGGTGGGAGCTGTGCCCCACAGTGCCCCACAGTCAGCATGGGGCCAGGCCATCCCTTCTCTGTTGAGATTTGACAAGTAAAGGAAAGCACCAAGAGGGTTGTTCCATGACTGGAAAGAGCCAAAAGAGATGAAGACACTTGTTCAAGGCCCCAGTGTGAGCCCAACTAAACACAGAGCCTGGAGCAGCACCAGGCTTTCCTCATCCCCAGCCAGTGGCTGAGCCACTTGACCACTCCAACCCTCCCTTACCCTCCGAGCTGGTTTGGAGCTTCATGAATTACTCAGTCTCTGTAAGTTACTGTTTTGTTTGTGTTGTAGAAGAAGCTCAAGATCTCACTGGAGGACATGGACCTCTCGGTGGTGGATGCTGCCTATACAGCAAACCAGACAAGAGTTGTGACAGCACAAAGATCGAAACATGGACTGCAGAAGTCATATGGCTGTGACAGATGCAGGGATGAGTGAACATCCATCCTGCAACATGACATAAAACTGTCCCAAAATAAGAGCTAAGAATCTGAGATTGCTCTGAACTGCTCCCTGTCTTCTCTCTCCTCCCATTATCCATTACATGGGTAAGCATGTCCTCTCCTTGCAGAAAATTCCCTTCTGTTCGTGAAATGCTTGACACAACCACGGTGAGAACTGTAGAAAAAGCTCAGGAGATAACAATAACCGTCCCCCCCCCCCCCCCCCCCCCAAGCATGTAAGGCCAGAGAACCAAAACTGAGCATAAAGACAGAGATGTGGTAGGAAAAGTGCTCTCTTTAAGTGAGCTCTGTGCTTGCCTGGTGCAGACAGAAGTCTTCCTTAAAGCAGTGTGAAAAACACAGACAGATTCATAACTCACATGAGAGGTGAAGAGTGGAAGTGATGAATGAGGAGTATAAAGTGTACCTTCTATTCCCTGTATCCGAGGCATTTCACCTGGGAGCTTTAATGAAATTCTTATCTTTCCTGGTTTGCAGCTCTGTCCTATATATACCATACTCAGGTTTCTATTTAACAGCGCAAGTAGTCACCAAGATCAGATGCACACCCTGCACTGATGCTGGAGGAGCCTCCAGGTTGTCCCTACCCTGTTGCTTGTGCTGTTCCATGCAGGTTGAAGGCAGTGTAGTTATCTCACTACACGTGTTATTTTGCTAGGTGGTGCAGGCTCTTAATGTATGTACACTATAATTACTTATAGTTGCTCCCTTCTCTTTTATTGTAATTTGCTTGCTAATTATCGCTACAGAATCTTAACTCAGTTGTTCCCATTAATCTCAAATTAATGATAAGGTAGTCCATACTAATTTAACACCAGGGTTGTGGGTTTTTCCTTTAATCACATGTTTTTAGGCTTGTTGCTGATGTGTTAGAAACAGTCGCATTGGAAAAGCAGCTCTGTCCTGAGAAGTGATGCTGAAGAAAACTCGACTGCAACCCAAGGGTGTCCTGTTTTATGGATTTGGGACTAAAGAGGCTTAATTTGATGTGGGAAAAGAACTGCTTTCCCATCTGGCCTATGCAGAGACCACATGAATATCTTTAACTTTCAGGTGTCCTAAGTGTTTTCACACGAACCTTTTGGATGACCAGCCTCAGGAGGGAAGAACTAAATCCCACAAAAGTCAGACTCCCACTTCCCAGATGTTCCCTTACAAATGTCCATCTCACTTAAGCATCATATTAAGGGTGTAGGAACTTCAGAGGACTCATCAACCTGCTGGTCTTGGGGGGCTAATGGGAGAAAAAAAGCTATCCTGTAATGGATCTACACCCTAGGGGACAAAGTATTTACCAACCTCCAGTGAGAAGCATCTCAATTCCTGGTTAGCTGTTAGGGGGACAGCATTTCTGGAAGCAGGATTTAAAGGAATACCTCTTTTCGATAACACTGAAGGTTTAAAGCTGCATTATTGCACCTATTGTATCTCAGCTGTCTAAGAAGGTTTGGTTGAGCCTTTCTTTGGTAAAGACGGTGACTTGGTGCCATGAAGGTGAATTCATGTCAGTCAGCTTTGCTTCAGAACCAAAATACCCTCCCCTGAGTCAAGGCACTTTCCTTGAGTCATCATCAGTGTAGGTGGCTCCACGTGACCTGCCTTTGTCTCCCAACCAGACATCCGTGGATCCATGGATGTGATGGTAGGACACATATCCTGCCCCTGCAGTGTGTACAGCTCTGTGTACATACTCCAGGAGACCATGGTGACTTGCCACTGCCTACCCCAAGTGACTTGTCTACGTTTCCGTGATGAAGTCTTTTGACCTTTTCAATATGTCATGTAAAAGACACGCTCAGGCCTGGAGGAACACTTTTCTTTAGGTCCATCAGGATGCTATGGCCATACAGCACATGGGAAAAGATCTGTCTTCCCATTTTAGGACTTTCTCTTGATTCCCACTCTAACTTGTGTTTATTTTTTAGCCACTGATTGCACTCTGCAATTGTGCCCTTCTCTGTGTTGTGCTGCTGTGTTGGGGGGGGGGTATTTGACTCAGGCAGTGTCTCTGGATGCTATTCTAAAGCAGGCAATGATAAATGAGTTTACACCACGCTGTGCTCGTGTAATTAGGGGGTGTGGTTGACAGCATCTTGGATGCCCTTGTTTCAAGACAGCCTGAGTCAAGGGCCTTCCACATCTCATGTCTATAATGGGAACTCACCAGGCCATGAGCCTGGGCTAAAAATAGCTGCTGTAGTTGAAAACAGAATTCAAGACACAAGCAGAGGTGCCACAGGCAGATGTATCTCCTTATAAATATAATATTTAAACACCTAATAAGCATGCAGTATATCAGCAAGGAAGGAGTTAGGAGAAGGTCAGTCCTCCTTCCATTAGACATGCAGGGAAGCAGGCAGAATGTATTTGATTTGTCCAATATATGTCAGATCTTTAATGGGACTTTCATTTCCTTGCAGTATTTACCATAAACTTCATTGCAAGAGGAAGGCTGGCAATTTATCTGCAGCAAAAATGTCTTCGTGCCCTCTTTATTCCATGTTTCTTTTTGAGGTGTTCCCTGGGGAGCTCTTCCAGGAAGAAAGTGATGAGGTTTTAGGCAAATCATGCCCTGACCAACAGAAAGGACTAAGGACTTTCCATAAACAAGTGGTCATAAATGTGACTGCTCAAGCCAGCGGGGAAGAGTAGCGCTCTTGGCAAGCATGAGCTATCACACAGACAATGCAGACCTGCAGAGTCAGTGGCACTCTGCTTTAACTGGGGAGTAGGAAAAAGTGAAGGCTCCAGATCCAGAATGTCTGGAGTCTTCACTCCAGGAAGTGATCCATCCTCCTCACTGCCTGCCCAAACCCTGCAGATCTGAAGCCAGCTCATTCACAGGGCAGCCTGGTACATAGTGACAAGATCACAGCAGAAATGAGTCTGGAAATGATGAGTATTGAATCATAGAATCATAGAACAGTTAGGGTTGGAAAGGACTATAAGATTGTCCAGTTCCAACCCCCAAATGACTTGGGAGAAGTCCAGGAATAGAAAGACTTCTAGTAAATATTACACAGAGCCTCAGGACTGGACTCCATTTTCATGCCCTGCCCTTGCTGTACCAGCCTGGGGCAGTGTGCCTGGTGGATGCATTGGATCGATGATGTTCCAAGCTGGAACAGTTGCATGCAGAACTGGGATGCAGTGGCTGAAGGCAGAGACAGGGGATGCTTTGCTTTCCAGTCTACCTCTATTACTTTGCTGATGCTTTCAGTTTGGCTTCCCTGGCTCTATTGCTACTCATTATCCATTTCTCTGGGTGGGTTTAGGACTCAGCTAAAGCCAGTGAGAAAGGTAAGATCCATTGAAGAGCTACACCTCCAAAAGCACAAGCAGAAACACTGATCCTGGCCCTCTGTGCCCATGGTAACACGTCTTCATCAAAGTGAGATTTCTCGCTGCTTGCGAGAAGTGGAACAGCTATTATCTCCCTGTCTGCTCCTAATGAACTTCACCACAGTGAGCAAAGTCCTTTGGTGGGCAAGGCTGGAGCTGCTCATTCCAATTAAACATGCAAATGTGCCATCCTTTCCAGCACAACTGTTGGGAAATGTCCCTCATCCTTTCCATTACATTCACAGGTTGGGTGATGCCTGCCAGGAAACACAGAGGAGCTGGAGTTAGAGACTTTTCAGCTCAGGGTAGAGAGACAGCCTCCAAAAACCACCATGAGGAATTATTGGAGTCACTGCTGAGGTGACCAGCAGCAGGTCAGAAGGATGCTGTTAGTGTTTAGTTGATCTTGTAATTGGCATTACCCAGAGATGGCTTCATCCTCAGAGGATTTGTCCCTTTCTTGTTTCTCTTGTCAGCCCCCCAGCAATAAGAATTGATATTCTGTCATTTTGTCTGGATGTTTTCACACCCTGACAAGGGCTGAGAAGGATCAGAAAAGAAATAACAACCGCTGTTTTTCCTGCAGCTTGCCTGAGCTCTTGCTGGAGCAGGAGTGGGGCTGTGTGCATGGATGTCCATCTGTGAGGTTTGTAGGTGGACATGGTGGGTTTCCCCTGCCAAATGTGGTACCTAGTGATGCTCAGCACACTCCCAGGCATGTGAATGCCTGATCACAAGCAGGACCTACTGATGCTGGAGGCCAGGAGGGGTCTGAAACAGACCCTGGACAACACAGCGGCATCAAACACCTACGTGAGGGCTACTGAGTCCTGCCTAGCTGACCGAGGAGCACGAGAACCTCCCAAGAATGATACAGGAGAAGGAAATCTCCACCAGGATTGCTACTTTTCCTTGAAGTTCTCTCTCACCCATAAAGAAATGCAACTACCAAAGCACCCACAGAAAGCAAAGCTGATAGAGAAGGTTGTGGTACTGCTCCTGGAGGGCAGGAAGACGAAAGGAGTCACTTGTGGATGCTAACTTTGAGAATTAAGGAACCCGCAAAGAATCAGACCCAGAATGGCAGAGAAATCAAAAACATATATAGAGAAAGAGGGAACGGGTCACTGATGGAGGGGGAACACACACATATAACCCACATAGACAAGGAAGAGGGAACAAAGTTTCAGAGTCCCTGAGAATTGTGTTTTCTCTGTAAAACCAAGCATGGGAAACTGCTAATGCTGGTTTACTCTCTATATAACCTGAAATAAAATGTCTTCTTAAATAAAAATCTAGCATAGATACTGTGTTTCTGTGTGTCCTGAAAAGCAGAACACGAACATTACCCTCACTGGGCTGCAGGGAAGGCAGCAATGAATTGCCTGCAAATGTTCATTCATCGTCACAAATGAATTCCCTTTGTCTGGGCAAGGACCTGGTTTGGATGTCAATTCACTTGTTCTAACGAACGAATTCTTAACAGCTCCAAAACTTCTGCCCCTGCTTTTACCCAGCAGGAAGGATCTCCGTGGTTCACGCTGGAAATTTCCTAGCCTGAAGGTGGGGATAGAGCTGGTCAGATGAGAAGCCAATTTGTTGTACCTGAAATACTTAATTTGAAGTGTCTTAGCCAAGACTCTCTCTAATCATATTCAATAGAAGTCCTTACCAATAGCGTTTGGCTGATCTGACTCAGAGTGGGGGAATGTGATTTTCGAAGACATGTTTCCCCCCTACCTTTTTCCTGAGGTCTGACACGTTGCCATTTTAAAGCCCTGCAAAACCATGGAAATCTTTGAAATTGATGAAATTCCCAAGCTCAGGAGCAGCTGTATCATCAGGGCTTATGACGCACTAGGCACAGAAGCTCTAGCCTTAAGCTGGTGGAGATACAAAGCTGGGGAGGATTTGGCTACTGGAAATAATGCTGCAGCCAGGGCAAGCCCTGACTGCACACAAGCAGAGACCTCCCCTTGGATTTCCTGCTAGAAACCCCAAGATGCAGCTGGAGACACAACCCTGATGTCTGTAGTAAGGCTTTTTATGTTTAAAGCAAGAAAAAGAGGTAAAAGGAGTATTTCTTTGAGAGTTACTATCCATTATGGCGTACCATTCCCTGAGGGCTGAAAACAGAAAGTAGCACTACATTGGTAGAGCCAAAGACCTTCCCTGTGCTCCCTTTATTTCTTCACCATTAGCCACAGGAGTGGCCACACAGTGAGTACTACAAGGAAGGAATTTCCCTCTCCATTGTCTCATCCTTTGCTCACACAGGTATACAACCAGGCATCCGCATGCACACACAGCTTTTTCTTTCCTTTGTCATCCATAGTGCATGATTCATTCATTCACAGATATCCATGGGGGATATTTATGGAGAAGGTTTAGTTCAGTGCTTTGGCAGCTTTAACAGAAAGGTGAATTTATTTAGGCTGATACCTGCAAATAAACATTCACCTTGTTCTCTGGTCCCTCAGCACTACTTCAAGTCTTGAGGTGCTGAGGAAGCCCCTGAAAAGAGGACTGGGGTCTTTCAGCATGCAGTAGACACATGATGGTGAGTGCCAGTGGTACACTGAATCATAGAATCATTCAGGTTGGAAAAGACCTTGAAGTTCAGGGATTCCAACAACATGGTTCTGTGGACACCGCTGGAGACCTTCAGACACCAAAGTTCTGGACTTCTCTACACCCAAGGACAGCAATGCCTTGGAATGCACTGCTGGATCTCGTTGCTGTCATGCTGCCATCCCTTGAGGTGGAGGGAAATAGGGAATCCAATTCATGGGATGTCTCCAAATCACACCCTTATCTTTTCCGAGGGGCAGGAGTCACTTGCCGTTCTTTATTCCTATCAAGAGGTGGCAATAGGCAATTCTGTATTGTCCTCAGCAAGGAAGAAATCCTGAATTGTCATTGCCCCCAGTCAGTGCTACACGCAATCTCTCCACTGGATATAGCATGAGCAAAGTTCCTGGGCTGGAAGGTGGAAAGCAATGAAAACAAGAAAGGACATTTGCGAAGAAAAATGACATTGATTTTAAAGAGCAAGAACAAACCTGCCATTTACAAAAGGCAAAGCGTCTCTAGGGAAAACTGGAGAACATTTTCCATGGGTGGAGAGATCAGAAGGAGCACAAAATGAGAAGATTGTTTAATAATGAGGCAATGAATGCTCAATTAGCTCATGCTAAAAAACACCTCCCATAAGCAATTGCAGATGATCCAGACATGGTAAAGCCAAACACAAGACTCAGAATATCCTAAGTCAACTCCCTTTCCCCCTGGGTAGTGCTACTGGCCAAACATTACCATGCTATCATAAGATGTGCTCATATATATGCAAACTTTAATTTCTTTCTCATTTGGCTTCTGCCTTGGAGGATGCTTGCAGATCACATTTGCACAATACAGAGGGTCAGAAGCTTAGTACAGAAGATAAAGAGAGAGGTCCTCTCCCACCACGTGGCTCCAGCAGGTGGGGATGTGTCTCTGCAAGAGACAAAATGACATGGAGATGGGTGAGTAGGGAGCACCAGAGGTCTTGGACGATGACTTCATCCCTTGCCTACTCAGTCCTTGCTCTTTGCAGCCAGCTGGGGCTGTTCCTATTTCATGTCATAGGTATTATCAAAGCTGACATCCGTATTGTTGCAGTTCTTGGAGCAGCAGCTCATCATCCCCTCCCTGCAGAAAGCCTATGAGCAGTATTTGAGGGCAGTGGGTGACCCCTGCTTGGACACACGGTACTGAGTGCTCCAGAAGATGCTGTAACCGTGCCTCTATCTTTGTGCTCGCCATCAGTCTAGGACATATCTCAGAAGAGAGACATCTTGGCCTTTCCACTACCGACCCTTTAATCTGCAGCTTCATACTATGACAAAGACCTCTATCTTCCAGGAGGCGATGCTGATGTACTAGGCAGCTTTAGGAGGCCGGTAATCGATTCTCATTGCTCTGCAGGAACAGCTTTCACATTGTGGACTCTACTTGGCAATTATACTCCTGTGCTGAGCTTTAAATCACATCTGCTTTCCCTGGAAAGCACTGAGCTGAGAGGTCACAGCCACACCATCACAGGGGTGCCTGACATTTGGGGAGAAAACATAAAGGCAATTTCAATCTTCTTGTAGCTTCAAGGTGCTATTGAAATAATATGACATGAAATAACATCTCCTCAAGGCTCAGCAGCAGCTGCGTGATCATGGAAATATGAAAGAAAGATGGTTCCAAGGGGTGGCCCAAGATCTTACGGGAGAGCTTGTTAAGTGCAACCGTAACAAGTTTGTCCCCTTGGGCAGAGCCTGCAAGACAACAGAGATGTGGGATGGATGCAGGATGCTGCAGCTGGTGACATGGGCTGTCTGCTCACTGAGCAGGGCCAGTATGTGAGCCCAGCATTGGAGGAGACAATTCAGGACAGCTCTGGCTTCTGGCAAGGTCAGAGCAGGACAGATGTGTCCTGAGAAAGCTCTACTCAAAGTGAAGTCTGGGCAAAGCACTGAAGCTATTTGGAGTGTTTTGTGGCACAGCCAGAGCCCATGGTTGGGGTACAGCCACTGACTGGGGTTCAGCAAGCTCCTTCTGCACTGCCCAGCACCTCCAAGGAGTCACTCAACCCATCCCAAAGCAGCCACATGGGAAGGAGGCTAATTCCTCATTGTAACTGCTTAGCTGCCATCACATACTGGTATTTCAGGTGACCGAAGTTCTGGAGAGGAATGTGCCATCCCGTTTGAGCATACAGCATTCCAGCTGCAGATGCGGCTGGCATTGGACAAACCCCCATTTCCAAGCTCTGTTTGCAAAGGGGAAGTCATCGGTAGATAGGAAAACTGTATGCCTGAGAGCTGTCAAAACCACCTTGGGGACATGGTGTTGTGAAGCAAAGCTTGTGCCAGTTGGGAGACTGCGGAGATCTTGGGCTCCCTGTTTCAACAAAAGGTGTGTTTTTTTTGCCTAGAATCCTGAGTTTCTTCCTTTCCAACTTATATTCAACCTGCTGAAAACCCCGAAAGCATTCATAATCAAGGAGCTAACCAAACTTAAAAGCAGATTAGGAGAGGAAAGAGGATTTACTGGGCTTTGAGGCTACAGGTCTCCTTACTGCATGCTCCCCATTGCTTGTGGCTGGAGCTCATTTGAGAGAAATATCTTTGGTTGGTTGTTACAGCACATGAAACCTCCCAGTTGTGGACTCCCTTTGTAGTCAGTGGAGTTCTGCTCCAGACCAGCACTGGTGATGGCTCCTCAGTTGAATCCCAGCTCCATAGGGGGAGATCCCTCCATCCAAGATACCCTACCCAAGAGGGATCTTTTTTGCTTGTCAATGGATTGAGTACTTGTGTAAATATCTAAGAGAGGATAAGGGCATAAATATTTGTGTTCTGCACTGAAAAGAGATAAAAAATGACTGCCCTAGGTTGCTTTTTGTTACTCTCAGTTACGGGAAACCACAAGCATTGCTGACAAAGACGTGTGCATTTTACTGATACTTCAGTGCAGAATCAAGCAGATAACTAAACCTCTGCTGGAGGTGATCAAACCTGCTCCACCTTATTTTGCACTGACCCCTGAGACCTCCACATCTTCCAGCTCAGGAAGTCTTTGAGCTGCAGATGCCAAGGGAGGGAGATATTAGCATTTCTATACACCTAACCTGTATGTACACGCATCCCTCAAGCATCCTCTACAAGCCATTATCAGAGATGGGAGAGAGGGTTTTGATACACGAAGATTAGTTCTGGCTGAATATGAAGTATTATTTGAATGGAAATATTTGTATTTGAATGGAAAACTGAGGGCAGTTTCAGGAGAACAAGTAGGGGATGATGACTTCCAGATGAGGTCTCATCCTGACTAGCTGCAGCTTCTGGCTTCTTTAGCCCCACCAGTGAGATTCATATCATATACCCTTTGCAGAGGGGTCTGGCAAGCAAAGTGTTTATCACACACTTGAGGTAGGCACATCCTAGGTAGGAGAGTGTAAAGAATTGATTTTTTTCCTCTGTTGGCAATTTCAACCGAACAAATAAACCAACAAAAATTTGCTTGAAATTCAAATCTGCAGCATTTTTTTGGTCAGTTGAGAACTTGGAAAAAATAAACTTTGGGGTAAGTCGAATGTTTTGTTTGTTCTAATGTAAAGTGTTCCGTTTTGAGGCCAAGTATTTTCTTTATCCACACAGTAAATATAACTTCAGGAGGTTTCTCACCAAGGAGTGTTTTATTTGTAACATTCCTACACTTTCTGATGCTTTGTTTGTGTGTCATGGGCAATTCTTCATGGCTGAAATTTATCCAGGGAACACTTTGCTGCTGCTGAATCATGAGTCTTTTTGAGACAAAATATTTCATGCAAGTGAAGCTGTAGCTCTTTAAGAACCTTTTCTCTTATGTTCCCAAATCACCTTTTACCCAGCAGACTTGGGATGTATTAAAATGTCTGGTTTACCTGTGAGCAAAGTAGGTGAAACCTACCCTGGGCAGCGAGCCAGCACAGCAGCTATTTGTGGAAAAAACAGGACAGAAGTAATGGGAAGCCTCATTTTCCTCTTGCAGGAAAGGCCTTAGAGTGCAATAGGGAGATTTTGTGCAGTTTCAGCTTCACAAAAAGGACTCCTGAAGGATCTGTGCGGAATGATTTACTTCCACAACACTATAAACCGGAAGATAATTCCTAAATTGTTATGATCTAGCTGGTCTCTATCATCTCTGTAACCCAGTTTCGGGAGTAGAAAGCCTTATGCAGTCATCGTGCTGAGTATTCCACTCATTCCCCAATCTTATGATGCAAATAACATAGGTGGTCTGGTCTTGTTGAAGGTCATGCAAAGAGCCACTCATAGAGTTGATAAATGAACCCAAGAGACCCAACTGGTTGCACAATACTTAGAAATAATGTTCACTGTGATATCCGAGTTCCATTCCATCGGCCCTTGTTTCTAAGCACTAGATACAGATCTTCCCCACAGGAACAAATAGCAGAGATTAGTAGAAACAGGAAATTCAGATGTAAGAGAGCACCTGACACTTTAAATGAACTGAATCCTCATTCTTTTTGTGTTTGTATCATTCCAAATGGAGGCTCTGGAAGCCTGAAATGAGGAGATCCTATCAAAGTACTGGGAGATAACTCACCCAATGCTACGTGAACAGCAAAGTCATCACCCAGCAAAATCACTTGTGAACTCAGTGCAGCAGCAGCCCGACTAATTGCATTTCAGATTAATGAGTCTTTCACTAAAGCCCTAATTGCATAATGAGAACCTTATAGTTTGCTTCTGACTACTGAACTGTTTTCAAATGAAGCAGGCGATGCTTATGCACCCAGGGCAACCTGCAGTTGCGCTCATTTGCATGCGGTAATTACAAGTGTTTCACTCCAGAAGTGGCTCTTTGCTCGCGCTTACAGAGCAGTTGTTTCTGCTCCAGCAAGTTCTCTTCTTGAACATGCGTATTATGGTTCAATCCTGAGTGGCAAAAAGAATCTTAGTGTTGTTTTGAATTACCTTCGAGTAAGAGCACACAGCCATAAGCGTGCTGCAATTGTGGCTTGCCAGCTGTCTGTAGGATGAGCCCACGCTCTCTTTCTTATTTAAAGGCAGCAAGTCCAATTCTCCAAGCTTTGGAAAAGCTCCTTCCCTGTCCCTTGGTCCCATGAGGTTCACCACAGGTTTAGTGATTATGCTGTGTCCTACTAGTCCAGGTTTGGATGGGGCTTGGAGCAACCTGCTCTAGTGGAAGGTGTCCCTGCCTGTGGCAGGGGGTTGGAACCCCCTGAACTTTCAGGTCCTTTGCAACCCAAACCAGTCTATGATTCTATGATTCAGAGAGGAGCGCTGAGTGTGCACTGGGATTGGTGAAGCACTGCATGGCAGTGGAAGGAGTGTGGGATGGGGAAAGAGCTGAGGGGTTCTACATCTCATTGATCCTTTTTTCATGTGTGATAGTGTGGGAAAGAGAAACTGAGAGAAAGAAGAAGAGGATGTGGCACCTCTCTCCTCCCCCTCATCCTGCCCCGGCCACCTCCCTTCACAGTTTAGTGGGAAAATCAGAATACATAAATTATTAATGTTCTGAGTACACTAAAACAAGCATTTCACTTTGAAACCCCCTTTTTTTCCCCAAAAAAGAAGCCCCCTTTGATTTTGCTTGCTTTCAGTAACGAACAATGCCTTGGTAAAATCGACATTATGACAGCAGCATCTTATCTAGAGGAAAACCTGTCCTTTCAAGGCTGGAAAAGCCCTTTATTCTCAAGAGTAATATGTCAAGATTACTGCAGTTTGATGTATTAACAGTTGTTTATTGAGAACACTGCCCACCTTCTCCATCTCCCCCAAATCAAACAGCTTGTTATAAACCCTGGACCCTATAAGCCCTTATGCAAAGCAGTTTGTACACCGAGATCCACCCTGAGACCCCAGACTTCCCTCCCATTGCTAGCAGAGCCACTCATCTCTCTGTGCCACTGCACTTATTCCTTCCTTGTGCACTAGAAAGTCCCTGGGAGAAAGAAGCATGAAACCTTTCCCTGAGGATCACTGATGTACCTGCACTTCCTCCATGGGATATCAAGCAAAGCAGAGCCATCTTTGTCCCTTTGCTCCCCCAGACCTCAGCCCAGCTGCCAGCAGGGCACATTTCTCTCTCTTGTCCTTCAATATCACAGGCCTTTTCCTCATTCCAGAATGATTATTTTGGCTGCTCCTCTTCACTGCCTGGTGCTCTGACTGATGGATTGCTGTTTTCCTCTTGGTCTGTCTTCTCAATACAGGGAAGTCATTTTATGTCATAAAGAAAGAGCTCAGGTTTGCTCCCTACCCTGTTGTCCAGGCTGTAACGTGAAGGACTCGCTGCTTTCAAAAGAAACAAATCACCAATCTTTTTACAGACACTGCAACTGCAGATGGCTTTGCAGGTCCAGTCCAGGTCTTTGCTGTGCAGCTCCCTTTCGTGCACCAACATTTCATCCTGTTCCTATGATGGCTTCTCATCTTTAACCCCACATTTCTCTGCCTTCCTCTATCTGCACTAAAGCTCAGCCTGAACTCTCCTGAAATCTGCTTCTCATCAAGCTCCCTGCCAGCAGCAGGATAACCCTGATCACCCCATTGCCCTGAGCTCCTTCATCTCCATCCATTCAGCATCACCTGGGAGAACGCATCTTCTTTAAAGCCAGAAGGACAACTTCAAGGCCAGGATGGATGTGCTTCTGGGCAACCTGATCTAGTTGAAGGTGTCCCTGCTCATTGCAGGGGTTTGGACCTTTGAAGGTCTCTTCCATCCCAAAATATTCTGTGATTCCATGAGCTTCCTTCTGCCACACCACCCCATATCCTGACTTGTCTGAGAGGGAAGTGAGAGGTACAAACTGCCCCATTCTGCCTCCTTTTGGAAAAGACTAAGAGTCTTTGAGGATACATCTTTTCCTTGAGATACAAAGGGACACCTGCCAGCACGATAACAAGTGGACCTTTCTTAACATGCCCCTAACAACAATCATAAAAATGACAAGAATGAGTTTTGAATACAAGGGCAAATAGTAGAAAAAGGTGGATTTTATTATCAATAACCTTAAGGTTGAAGAGTGAAGTTCATGGATAACAGTGTATTTTAGTCTGATTCTTCCTGGCTGGGGAGCAGATTGTCTTCCACATCCACGTGCGTACATGGGACAAAGGCTCTTGTTTCTATGCAATAGAAAGCAAACAGAATCTGTTTCCTGCGGCCAGGCAGATATCTAATTTGAGCTTGCTTGTGCTAGTGGGGATTGCAGGAATTCTTTGTTTCTCATTAATGTTAAATGTTGCCTGCACAGCATATGCCACAAGCACACTCTCACCATCAGCAGCACACACAGCAGACTGTGCTGCTTCAGAGGTTAAATAAGAAATCTCACAAACACTGCAAAGAAAAATCCCATTTCCAATGTTCAGGGGTTGTTTTGTGTTCAGTAATAAGTGGCTCTGCGTTATATGGGGTCTTTGTCCTTTCCTTTCCTTGGCAAATCAATGATGGCAAATAATCTCGCACCCAGTATGTGAGGAGCATTTTTGCATGAGAAAAGGAGAATGTCTTGATTAGACACAAGCATTTCTCCTTTCTCTTCTGGTACAGGAACCATATTCCTCTTCTGCCATGAGGAATGAAGACAGCTTGTATGACAGCAAAGAGAAAGAATCTTTAATCAGTTTACCCTCTTTCCAAGCTGGGGTCTGTCTTGCTCTCTCATATTTATATATATGCACATACATACATGCTTCCATATGTATTAAATAAATATGTATATATATGTACACACATATTTGGATGCATGCATTGTGCATGTCCATTATGGGTGCTCTGAGAACTCTCATTAGGTTTTACAGCTCAGCTTAACTAAGATAAATCTCCCCCTACTGAGCGGGAGCCAGTCAAGTGGAAGAAAGGAAAAGCTACTCAGGTAACTCAGAGCCTGAAGTGACCAAACACCTCAGGGGATTTACTGCTGCCTACATATTGCAAACTACTCCTTTCTGTACCCTGCAGGGGGTTGTCCCTTCCTCTGGAGATGGGGTGGATGCTGCTGATGCTTTAACACAGCGTTCTGGATCTAAAGGAAGAGTCTGGTTTGCAATTGGGGTCAGATTGCTCAGCCTTTGCAGAGGAGTTTGGCAGGCAGGAGTCCAAACACAGCTCTGCAGGTGGTTTTTGTACTTCTGCATCCATCTGCCTCTCACTCTGTCCTGAAGCAGGATTTCCCCTCCTCCTAAGAAAGCTCCAGCGGGATTAGGAACAATAAAACCTCTCATTTATTCTTCACAGACACAGCTTAGCACTCAGATCCCATGGGCAGCCTGATTGGCTTTGTGTAGCTTGAGACCAAATTCAAACACCTTTGGATGTGAGTCAGCTGAAAATCTGTATTTTGTTTGCTTTGTGAGAATAGCTATCGAGGTAAAAGTCATCCTTCTTCAAGCAGGACTTTTATACATTTACCCTGTAGAGAGCATTTAAGCCTACAAACCTCAGATCCATCAAACACCTACAAGTTCACTTCTGCAGTCTGGTTTAATAGCAGCAGGTTGGGGAAACTGAGTCAGGGCACCACAGAAGGATGTAGCAGAGCAGAAAGGACTGCTGCGGCTGATATCCTGATGGGAGCAAAACCTGCTTGGACACCAGCTCTCCCCAAGCCTTTTTGAAGGAATTATTTTACCCATCTACAACGTTTCAGCTTTGGCTGTTTTGCCCCTAATCCATGAAATTCCCTTTCTGCAACAATTTGTCAAGAGAAAGTCCTGGGTTTTCCTACTTTTAATGTCATGTTTTACCTTTTACGCCTGAGAAGCCTTTGTGGCAGTTGAAGGAAAACAGCTGCCAGGTGGAAGAATAAAACACCTATTTCTGCAAGAGCAGGCAGAGTGTGGCTGTCACACTGAAGTGATAGCTGCTCCTCGGACACAAAGGGACTTTGGCAACGTAATACAACAGCGATGGCAAAACCTGAAGCGAGTTTCATCACTGGCTTGTTACGGAGCCTCAGATGGGTCCTGTAGGGACTTTGCTCTGTCTCATTGACAATTCCTGTCTTCCAAACAGCTGCTCCTTTGGGCATGGTCAACTCAAACGTGACACCCTGCCCTACGTCTCCCCACACTGGCACAGCATCTGGGTTCTCCATGGGGATTCTGGCATTCCTGTGTGGGTTCGCTGGACACAGCCACCACAGAAAGAGGAAAAAGAAATGCTGTAAAGAGCTAGCAAGGCAGCCAGAGGGATTGAGTGACATTAAATCAACCACAGTGTGGCCAGAGAAGCTCTTTGATTCAGGTTAGTCCTCACCTGAAGCTGAATTTTGGGTACACTACAGTCCTGGAGTACTGAAGCTTGTGACGCAGCCCTGATAATGCTGGCAGCAGCATGTCCCTTTGCTGTGTGTTGTGTTGAGTGTAGAAATTTGGCAGAAAACAACACCCTTTGTGTTACAGAATCCCAGATTGGCTTGGGTTGGAAGGGACCTTAAAGCTCATCCAGTTCCAACTGGATACAGGGACACATTCCTCCAGAGCAGGTTGCTCCAAGCCTCATCTAACCTGGCCTTGAACACTGCCAGTGATTCCAGCCAGCCCTCGGAGATTAGAGGGGCTGAGCTAGGCCAGGCTTGATTTCTGATTAGAACCAATTTGACACATTTGCTCCCATTCAATAAGAACTTTCACAATTACAGACTCATGAATAGAGCAGGTTATTGAAGCATCAGAGTCAGAATTGCCATCAATAAAATCACTTACTGCATCAGTAATAAAATCCAAAGATAGCCAATGATTAATTGAGCTCATATGGAAGCACCAATTGGTAATTCATTAAGCTTAGTTCCACCCAGGTATCATCTGATGTAGTCAGAAGCACAAATCTTACCAAAGAGGCATCCCTGCTTGGGGGAGGAGAGAGGATCAAGCCCACCAACTGGGGTCGTATCCTCACCCTCTGTGAATGGAGAGGCTCAAATGCCAAGCTTATACTCTGGAGAAAAGTGGTGTTGAGACTGTAGTCAAATTATCTGCTGCTGCCATCATAGATGACGTGGGGGGCAGCCACTTTCTCACTTTGGTGTATTTACTACATGTAAATGAGGGATAAAGAGTTTTGGCTGGGCTGTTCAAGGGCTGTGGGCCTTGCGCAAGGGTGGAATACAACAATCCAAAGTTCCCATCACTTCCCTGGGAAGGAGAAGCAGCTCTCCAGCAGGTCGCTTCCCATGTATCTCATTACTGCTCTATTTTAATCTTGCTTGGGCCAAGCTGAACTCATCCAAAAGTGCCTTGACAAATACATCAGGCACTCCTGAAGCTCCCAGCAATAACCCATGCGGTGGCAAGTCCCTTTTATGCCAGCATAAGCCTATGGGTGGGAAAACCTGTCTCTGCAGCAGCAGGATGAGATTCCTGAATCCAGCTCCCACGCGAGACTGCTCTCTCGCACATGTATTTTTATCCTCTTGCTCAGCACTATGCTTTCTTTCATTGCAAGGTTCTCCCCATTATGTGCAGCACTCAGAAAAGTGGAGTTGCTTCTCAGAAATGTCTTTGTCACATTTTCAAATGCTCCTCAGGCATTCCTGAAACTCTGCCTTCTGCACCACGTTATCTTTTGGGTCCAAGCCTAAGCCAGTTTTCCAGCGTAGGAGGTTTTCCCTAAATTGCATTGCAGTACTTTTTGTCCATGGTTTACAATGAGACGCCTAGAAAATACAAGAGAGTGTAGTGCTGTGCCTACTACGAGTACCTTTTGCAGTGAAACATATCTAAGTAGATAATTGACTATATAAATGACTTTCTAACAAGAGTTGGAATGTAGGATTGAGCACTTGGGGATTCTCAGGATAATCTTTAAACAAGCTCATGGGTGAATCGTAGAATGCCTGACTGGTTTGGGTTGGAAGGGACCTTAAGTTCATACACAGTCCCAACCTCTGCCACAGGCAGGGACACCTTCCATAGAGCAGGGTGCTCCAAGCCCCTGTGTCCAACCTGGCCTCGAACACTGCAGGGATGGGGCAGCCACAGCTTCTCTGAGCACCCTGTGCCAGC
>JANRGW010024856.1:0-36800 GCA_024733675.1 Psilopsiagon aymara | reverse complement strand
TCATATACTATTTAGTGTAACCCATAAGAGTATATAACTGGACCCTCAGATGAAATAAACGAGTTTGATGTGCGATCATATTGATTGTCATCATTCTCCCACCACAGTAAGGGTCCTCGCCTACTGCAGATTCCAACCATCAGCATCTAATAGGTAAATTGGAATTTAATTTGGATGAAGAAGACATACCTGGGATACTTGTTCAAGGAGTGCAATCAAAAACCCCTCTATAAGACCAGAATCAGAAGAAGTGTGCAGATTTCTGCTTAATACAATGTTAGTTTCCTTTTAAATGGAAATTATTTCTGATTTATACTATTATGTCTTGAACAGGTTTGCACCCATTTGTTTACCTGGTTTACAACATGTGTATCTCTCCTCTGGGCCAAAAGTTGTACTCCCTGAAAAACAAAGGTTATGGCACTAACTCAAGTTTACTTCCTTTAGGCCAAATTCTACCCACAGCTTTTTAATGTAATCACTGGCATTACACATGGGTAACTGAAAGCTGAATTTATCCTTGAGTGCTCAGTTCAGTTAAAATTACTTTGCAGCTTCCCTGCAGATGGCTAAGAAATCATCCAACCCCAATGGTATATCTGCCTTTTATTCAGTATTCTCTTCACAAATCTAATATAAGGGTTGCTTATAAATATACATGCTTTATTTTAAAACTGCTGTTGAAATTCACTGCTGTACATAGTACAGGTATAGTGAAAGCAATATCTGAAAGCTTGTAATTAACCATTCCTGATGTTCAGAGAATGCAAAGCAGGCTAAGTTTTCAGATACTGTGTCCAAGAAAATATACCCAAATAGTTTTCAGTGATTCTTCACATAATTGTGGCTGGTTTATGGTAGAGCTGTACTAGCTAACATTCCTGACGATCATCACTGCCAGTGCATTGTGTCTTGTGTTTCAGATCAAATCCTGCCTTGCTCTGAGCACAAATAATTCAACTCCCACTGTAAATCCTTTCTAATTAGGTTATTTTTTGTTTTTAATCTCTTACTCTGAGAACAAATTAATGATTTTGAACTGAGACATGCATAGTCTGTAATGATTTAGTTTATCTGGCTTTTAAAAACCCTTTGTTTTGTTTTTAATCAGTAATAACCCTGTTTAGACTTAAGACTGTAGGCAGAAAATGCTAAAGGTAGACCTGGTGCTGAGGCCTCCATGATGCCACCCATGAATGAATTAAAACCAAAAAACAATCCCAAACCAAAACCAAACCCCTGGAGGGCTTAGATGATAATGGTAGTAGTATGTGCATATGTTCATTAACTACTGTGCTGCAGTACCAAATACCAGACTTTGTGTCATTTTCTTGCCTGTTTGTGCTGGTAGCCCCAGCCTAATTTTCCACGATGAAATATCACAGATTATGGGAAATTTCCTGCATCGAAACTTTTAGAGATCATTGTAGGCTCCAGGCTAAATCAAACTGCTTTGAGCATACCGGTTTGATTAACAATACAGGAATTTGGTTTAGTGGAAATCAATGGTGAATTCCTTCAGCCACATATCAGAATATGATCACTTCATTAGACAGTAATTGGAAGTCATAATTTTCAAGACCCTGTCATATTACACTGCTATATGGCCGTCTACAATGTGAAATACACAAAAAAACAGTCAAGTAGGGGTTAAAATCTCTGTACAATTATCATAAGCTTTAAAAAGGCTTGTCGTATGTTTTATATATTTATTTATTGTCATCCCATAGATTTAAATGGAAAACGATATATGCTTTGAAAATTTCTGGAAGCAAGTTGACAACCAAGAAAATGTACTCTTTATTGGAGTACATTGTTTTACTCAGTAAGCTTTTAGACACCCTGGGTATGTTCCTGTATTTCATATCACTTAATCTTACATGTCTAAAATCTTCTCATTGCCAACACTTGTAATTTCCTGAGTCTTGGAAACAGCCATTAACTCTCCCACAAGGTCTTGCAATGCATTATGTGTGGCCTTACCCATAGCGCATGTCTCGGATGTGCCATGTTACAAACAGCTTTGGTAAATCAACCATTTATTGTAAAACTGGGTGTTGAGCAAAGTTGGATAAATACCTCAAATATGGATGGTCATTTACTAAAATGACCTGTAGAAGAATTTTCATAGTAGTGGCAGAATCAGGCAACCAGAGATGGTTTATGAAAGTCTTGGTTACATGTAAGTGTTTTTTTTGTTTTTGTTTTTTTTTGGTTTTTTTTTTTATGCTAGTAAATGCAACAAAATAAAAGAAGTTTCAGACAACTTTGGTTTATTTAGTCTTCCCATTGCTTCTGCTCTACGCAGCCAGATAAGTACATGCTGTGAAACTGAGAGAGCTTCTAGGAGTGCCAGCTGACATAAAACAGCACTTAAGCATATGTTCAATCCCACTAGACTTGTAGTCAAGCATGTGCTGAGAGAGCATTGTTTTGGGAAGGATGAGCAGTTTTCAGTTGCAGTTGCCCATGACTTCATGGAAAGGTTAATTTTACAGACCAGTCAAGTAGGCTCGATGAATCTAGAGCTACTTGATAAAAATAGCATCAAAACTAGTTAGAAGACAGGATATAAAGTTATGTCCATCTGTGGAGAATTTTGTTGATTTCTGACCTTCAAAAAACCTCAAGTAACAAGCAAAATGCCTTGTAAATAGGCATATGCAGATTTAGATATTTACATTACTTGCAAAACCAGATGTAACTGTAAAGGGAAGCAGCTTTTTCTAAAAAAGGTAAAGTTTGTCTTTAGCTATTGCAAGTCTGTCAGGTCTTGACCTGGACTGCATTACCAATGTTGGTAATTTCACAAATGGCTTTGAACTAATGTAGGTCTGAGTATCACAGAGTTGTGACCATGCTGGGTGCACGGGTGGGGTTGTGGGGGTGAGGTGGTGTGATGCCCTCCTTTCCTGATGAACCCTGTCCACAGGTCACAGCCAGGTGAGTTGTGCTGGGCAGGGGATGGTGACAGGGTCGATTGCAGCCCATGCACCCCCAGGTGCTGGCCCAGGCCTATTTGATGTCCAGCCAGAGAGGCTGAGTCTCTTCAGCAGGGGGCTGGCTGGACCCAAGTGAAAATGCAGCTCCAAAGCCAGGGGCTTATGCGTGGTCTTTCTCTTGCCTTAGCTGTTTTTCACAAAGCCTTCTACAAGGTTTCACTGGTATGCCATGTCAGAGCACACCCCAATCAGTCTAATTGTTTGCTGTTGGACAAAATAATCCCGGGTACTGGCTGACCTCCTGCTGGTGGTATAAACCTGCACAGCATGATGATTCATCTCTGACCACAAACCCTCTTCAGTGCAGGAAGTACCACTGACCAGAAAGTGAGAAATGGTGTTAAAATGGCTCCCTGTGCTGGCCAAGGCTTGGAGAAAATATTTTTGTGGGAGAATAAATGGAGCTGTTCATTACTCTCCTGCTGTGTTCTCAATAATTGTGAGACAGGAATTGTCCCTAACCCCAAATCCATGTAATTGCAGGCTTTCACTGAATCAATACCTTCAAATTCCAAATTTTGTTGGAGTTGGACAGTGACAGAAGTTGAAGCAAGGTTGAAAGGTCTTTTCTTATCAATAGGGAAGCCTGATGATAATGCTGGTTCATTAGGGTGCGGAGATGGAGCACATATGGGCATAACCCCAGCTGAATGCATACCCCAGCACTGGAGAACCCCTCTGAGCTATGAGAAAGGCAGGATACATTCTTCATGATTGACAGTCCAGATAAATAGAGCTGTGCTCATGACATCAACTATTTTTCAGCCCTTCCAACACTTCTACATGCTCCACCAGGACATGATGTTTCCACCATCACCACATAGACTATACTTGCCTCCCCAGTCTTGTTTACCAGTGTGGCAAGAGATTTTCTGAGGACAAAAGTTCTCTTATAAACGGCAGTTTTCACCCTTCTTGCAATCTGAAAAGAAGCTTAACTGTTTCCTTCTGTGCTCAGTCTCTTGACAAAGAAATAGGTCCTGTTCTGAAAATCTTTTTTGCTGGAAGGTTCATGCATGTAAAAATCCTGCAGTTTAATGATTATATTTGGTCAGAGCTTAGTGTCCAAATTTGCTGGATATAAGTAGGAAGTGCCTTCTTTAAAATGTGAAGAAAGGTGGCTTAAAAAGAAGACCTTAATATTCTAAAGTCCTTTTATATTAACTTCACATTTGAGAGAAAAAAATCTTATGACTTATGTCAGGATCTTTTGTTCACTTAATGAATTTTTCAAGGTATTAAAAATAATTTGTGCAATGTGATGACTATTAGGCTAGTAGGTGAGGATGGGAGTAGAATATAATTTCAATTAATATCCCATCTGAAATAAAAAGAACATTCTCAAAGATTAAGAAAAAAATCTTTACTTCAAAAAAATCTTTACTGGTTCAGGAAAGAACCTCATTGTCTTTGGAAACTAAGCCATATGACATGGCAATAACAGCTCAAAAGAAGAGAGAGTGGGAGGTATGCTGAAGACTAGTCTTTACATTTAACTCTTTAGAAAATGAACCTCAGGGAAGCTACCCAGCAGCCACAGTCCTCATTCGTACTCACAATATATGTGTGAGGATATATATAAATATATGTATACCTCTCCTCCTCATCTTGCTAGTTTCTGTGGGTGTTGTGATTACAGACTGGGAGATTAAACCTCAGAGCACAGCCACATGGTGGCTCTAAGCAAGTTTATTTCGGAAGTGTTAAATGTGTGAAGTCATCTTCAATATATGTAAATCAAAAGCTTCTGGGAGTACTGTGCATGCAATGAAAAGAAAATATAGCCTTCTGCAGATGGAAAAAGCAAGCTTATTAGGAATTAATAACTGTCTCAGTCCTAGGGAAATAAGAGAAAATGGTGTATGTAATTCTTGCTATAGCGAAATGTAATTAACAGGAAGGTCAGAGGGCAAGGACATAGTGTGCAATTAAGTCTTCCTCAATCTTTCACTACACAGGTAAACACAATACAAGTTTAATAATGAACAAATCCTCTGGTATCTAGCACACATTTTTAGAACTCTCATTTACATGAACTCTGTGGGGATCTTATTTCTTGCTATTGCATATTTTTCAGTTCTATATAGGAATTTTAGGAAGACTCAAGACATTTTGTTCACATCTTTCTTTAGGTTTCCTCTGATGCCCCTACAACTGAAGCATTACTGTAGTTCATTTTTCTGCATGTTGCTGGAAATTTAGTGCTAATGCAGGTAAGGCAAAGCTGTAATAAGGCTGCTGCTAACATGTGAAAGCTGTGCTTTGAAGTGATAGTGTAATGAATGCCTATGTTAGTTACTGCTGCATACATCCTTTACCTTTCAGATGTGAAGTTCTTTTAGGAGGTTTTATGCATTTATTTTTTTATTTAGTCCAGGAGTCTTGGTTGTGGATATAATATTCATCCCATGCCTGTTCACAAATGCATCGGGGGAACAGATTCAGCACTGATTGTGCTTTGAGCAGGAGGCCAGAGTAGATGACCTCCCAAGGTCACTTCCAACCTGAATTAATCTGTGTCTAAGATTTGCATGAAGATTTCCATGTTAGCTCTTTGCAGTTCTTTTAGGGAAGCAAAACATTTCAGCTAAATATTGCATTTCACCTGCAGTAAACTCAAGTTCTCAGAAGTGGTGTGTTTTTATTTGTGCCCCTCAGCCACCACTTTACTTTCTCTTGTCTGATTTTGTCAAGAGTTTCTAGGCTTGCCCTTGATTTCTGCCTCATAGTAAATCTGACTAAGACCCACTTCCCTTTCTGCTTTTACTTTCCACACACTCTCTTCTCTGTGGCTTTAAGCCCAGGGAGTAGTGTATAAAATGCTGCAAACCATAACACAGATATAACACCTAGTGTGTCTAAAAAAAATAAACATTAGCAGATGGGACTATGTTGTAAACTTGCCTTTCTAGGCAGCATCAGCTAAGATGTATGCAAAGGGGCTCTCTAGACTCAGAAACATCAAGAAACATATCAGAAGGGTGAATTCAGACACTAAATTATCCTGTTACCTGTCATGTTAGACCTCCCAACTTCACACTGTGGATAACAAGCCAGGGTATAATCTGAAAGCTGTAATCAAATTAAGGATGAGTAGTGCAAAACTGACCGGGCTCATCATTTTTGTCATCAGTGGAGAAGGCCTTTGCCATAGATGCTACAGCATCTGCCTTGGGTTTTGGTTTTTGGGTTTTTTTTACATGGGCAGGGTTCTCTGTGACAAGGAAGACGTCTGCAATAAGGACTCAATGAAGATAATATGATCTTGACAATGTATTCTCTCTCTTTCTTGGGCTGTTGACCTGTAACGTTTGAGGTACAGTAAGCGATCATTCTGAAAACTGGGGGAATTTCTGTTCCATCTAAATCCTCTTGAAATAGGAATAAAAGGCTCTGCAGAAAACAATTTTCTCAATTAAGATAGAAACAAGGACTGAAGAAGAAGAAAGCCATTTTTGTCTCTTGAAATTCAGGTAGTAGGCCCTTGCCTGCCAGATTTATGAGATGCAAGGCAGAAGAAGAATGAGTGCTAGTGTGTGAGAGAGAAGTTTGCTGAGGCTCAGATGGGAAGTGAATGACTGAATTTCATGCATTCAGGTGCTAAAAAAAAAAAAAAAAAAAAAAGGATTTTATTTTTGCTGGTTTGGGTTTTGTATTTTTTTTTTTCCCAGACAGTCATACCTTTTTCTACACAAAAGCAAGAATAAAAAATAGCTGATATACTTGCCAGCAAGGGGGAGTGAAGAGGGTGAACTGGGGGGTTACCCTTTGAGAAAAGGCCGTGCAGACCATGTATGGCACATCCAGCTCTACTGTGGTCCCATTCTTGAAACCCTGCACCTGCCTGGGCTGCCTCAGATTTTGTGGGTACCCTCATCTTCTGCTTTGTCCATTACCAAACAGGGCTGGTGCTGGAGGCTGCCTTGACTCTTCTGTGGGTGCACCTCAGGTATGGCTCGTGTCACTGCTGGAGGTACACAGCAGCTTGAGGAATAAGACTCTAATTAGGCAACAGCTCTATAAAATGTTCCTTTCTTCTTCAGCTTTAAAAGTCATTTACCCTTTCCATGTAAGTCAAAACATGTCAGATATTTAAAGCATGATCTCTTGAGATCATGCTAATTCATGACTCCTTTAACTTACTGCTCTTTTTATTGAATGATTGTGGTATGTTTTATACTCTTTTTTTTTTTTTTTGGCTTGCTTGCTTGCTTTCTCTGTTGTAAGTTGAGGTTATGCTTGTTTTCAGGGGTATGACTATATTTTGCCTGACAGAAAATAGGTAGTTAGTTTGAAATATCTATTATTCTGAGCATTCCCTATTTCTGCTAGCAAAAAATAGGGAGGTAGAAGATGAAGGTACTGCAATGCTTGTATTGACAAGGGAACGAATACAGATATTTTTGGTTTACTGAATACTGCGTACGAAAAAGATAAAAAAAAAAAATCCAAATGAATCAGAGGTAATTATAAACAAAATCATAGTTAAATTATTGAGCTTGAACAGTCCTAAAGAAAGTAGCACAGATAGATTCAGTATTTTTAAGTGAATATGAGAAAATATTGTCTTGAATTTGTGCATTTGATGAGAATGACTTTCTTTAATATTAATAATCCCCACATAGCTGCGTAGAACAAATTGTGATAGGGAAATAACCTTACCTATACTTGGTGGTGTATATAATGAGACCGATATTTACTGTTCTTTAAGCCTACATTAATTTTACAGTGGAAGCCTTGTCCCCCTCTTCTTTTTTTTCACCTTTCTGTTGATATTTGTTATTTAATATGATCATGAAGACCAAACTAAAGCTCTTGCACTTATGTTTTTCCTTGCAAATCTTGCAGCTGAAGAGCAATGGTAATAATCTGACAAAGTGTTTAATTTTTGCACACAATCGGTGCTCAGTTTCAGCCACCTTATAAAATTAACACTGATATTAGGGAATGTGTTATTTTATAGTTCTGTCTGTCCAGAACTGTACTGTATTTCTCCTTATCTTAATGGAATGACTCCATAAATACGTTAATAATAACCGATCATTTTTCTTCTTATAGTGACTGAGGATCTTATGCCGGGTTTTTTAATAAGAAAGAAAAAAAGGCAACCTGCAGCCTGCCTTTGGTAGGAATTTTGCCTGAACAAAGAGTACAGGCTGCAGTCCAAATGAGATTTCTTTCAGTGCTTATCTGTTTCATTTTCTAAATTTTCTATATTTTGATAGCACATATGGGAGTGAATTAAATTTGAGCTTAAAATTGCTGTTTTAGGAGACTAAGCTGCTGCAGTGATGTTGGACTGTTATGCATTTGTTAAAGCTCAGATTTTTGCTGCCTACCTGAATGTTTGGAAGTTGCTAGTGTTTATGTGAAGTCCAGATGAGTAGCTAGGATAATTCTGGGCAACGGAGAGGAGGAAAAAAAGCAGTTGCATTCATAGAAACTTTTTCTTTACTTAAGCGCATTCATCCACAGCAGCCAATCTCCACCCTGACACTAGACAAAGGTCTTGCGAATGCTGCTCCTCTGCAGCATTACCCAGCATTACCAAGTCTTTGGGTATGCAACACAACTGCAGGTTGGCAAGGGCATGACACTATTAACCAAAGCTGTCTCTCAAATCTCAACTGACCTCGATACCAAAGCAGAACTTGCAGCAAGTCCTTACTCCCTTCAGGTGCTGATCAGTTCTTTTTAAGTGGATTGGAATATAGGGTTTTGGTCTTCTAGTGCACTTTGCGAAATATGTATTGCCCAATATATATGAATTGATGAAAACTGCATAGAACGTTAGATTTAAGATTAAAAAGTGCTTCGTCACTTAGGTATTAACTGTGTTCTTCTAGTCTTTATGTTCTTAAGCAGGCAAGTAATATATATTTACATTGCAATTGCGCATGCAAGTAATATATACTTATATGTATAGATGTTTCTGATACATTCAACTAGTTTAGGTAAATCTTGGCAAAAGATATTAAAAATGGTTGTTCAAAAATATAAATAGCTGAAGCAGATATTTGCTTTACCATTCCTCCACCTACTGGTTTTGTGCTAAACTGACTGAGATATGCACCTTACTCAGTAAAATAAATGAAATAAAAGCACACCCAGAGCACAGGCAGAGTGATAAATTAAACAGAATTGTGGGGAATGGTGGCTTTAAGGAATATATAACTGTTTATTTCAGATAGATGGAGGCTGTGCTATGCCTTTCTGTCCGTAAGTAGATGTCAGTGGTATTCTCACCATTAAAATATCTAAGACTTAATTTGAGAGAAGTTGGTATTATAACAGATGTAACTGACTCTATACTTACAACAAAACCATGTTCACATATATTATTGAATAATGGTGTAGAATTACCTTAGAACAGTAACATATCAATCGAAATTAAGTTTCCTAAAAGCAACAGCAATATGAGTAAATCGAGTATGACACTGTCTAAAAAATTGCAGCAGGGAAAACAAACACTGTCACAAATCAACTATGCTCAGCTACTCAGGGCTGAAGTTTACAAGGTATGATTTCTTATCACAGTGTAATTGCTGAAGGAGCTTAAGCTCCAAGACATGCTTCAGACACCCCATGGAAGCTGTCAGTTCTGTGCATGACATGGCCCTGGCTCAAGGGCAGGGGATGCTTGTGACATCTAAATGAAATTCACGTATGTCAGACAGAACTGTAGGGCCACCCTACAGGAAAAAACACCCCAAACAAAAGTCTTTTATTTTCAGAGGGTCTGTAGCCCCAAGACAACTTTCTGGTCACCTGGTTTTTCATTCTTCCCACCTTTACTAGCACATCCTTTTGCTGAGGCTATCATAGTGTTTCCTGAAGAGCCCACCATAATGTGAGATCTGTGAGAAGCCCCTTCATCAGTGAATTCTCTGGATTAGATTATCATCTGCTGGCTTTCTAATATTTAAAAAAATGAGACAGTGATGAACTAAGCCTACTGTTGTTTGAAATCTTGCCTGTATTCTATGTGCATGTCATAATGTGTATTTCACATGTATGCTCATGGCCAGGTACCTCATTTCCATCTTGTTAGTCATGTTTTCTTAATAAGTACTAAGAAGAGTACATTTATTTTAATGAATTTTACAACAGTGTAACTATGCAAAGCAGAAATTTTTAATTTCTGTGGATAGTTCCCTGCAAAGGCCTTGTACTGAACCTTTTCCTCTGTTTTTGGAATTGAAAGGGTGATGAGGGTGCAGCCACCTTCTACGCTATTGCACCTGGTGACACCAAACAGAAAAAAACCTGTTAGCAGTGATTTAAAGACTATTTATTTTTCTTTCTTGTAAAGGACTGCATGCATGCATACAAGAGCAAAGCAAAACCTGATACCTCCACCAAAGGGACCTTGAATCCATGATGGATTTTATTGCTATGAGTAACCAGGTGGCCTATTAAATCCAGACTCCTCAGTAAAGCCTTAATCAAAGGTGAAGAGTAAGGCGGTTTTCATTGTCATGGGTCTGTGTGAATTAATCTTTTGAATCCCAATTAATAGTAGAGAAATATGGGTGTCTGGACTGAATGGTAAGCACACTGTGCTCTACTCAGGTCCTCACCCGTATGACAAATCACCAGGACGCTGCAGCATGCCGTGGTACATACCTGTCACCTAGTCCTGATGAGCTCTATGTTTCTGATACAGGTACCAAGTGCCATTTGGCTGAACCTGTTCATACAATCACACAGCTTGCTGTGTAGTTGTACTGGTGCTGTATTCTCCCCTTCTTCCCAGCTGCTAATGCCTTTCCTTTAGATAACTTGGCTGAAGCCTTGAGACAGGAGCCAGTATTCTACTATGCTGGAAAGGGTTTAGGAGGAGTGTTCCATGCTTCCTTGGGACTGGAAAGGCACCTCCTTCGCCTTTGGGAGATAGGAGAGAGTAGATGACTAGAGGCTGAGTGCCAAAGAGGGTAGAGTGCATTGGAAGATGCCAGTTTAGGAGGAAGCATGGAGGGTAATCAGGTGAATTTGCTCCTGTTCTGTGCTGTAGTGAACACTGTGCTTATTCTCAGTGGTGCAAAGGTTAAGAGGCACAGGTCTAAATGGCCATCCAAGGGGTAAGCAATTAGCTTTCATGTGGAGCAAAGCCAAAGCCAGAGAGCTTGCACCTGTGATTTCTGATGGAAAACCGCTCTTGACTGAACATAGACTAAAGTGAGATCTTTTTTCTGCAGAGCACAGAAAGGCTGTGTGCTGAATACAGATGGTCAGCACAGCTGGTTGCTAGCATCTTGATTAGGGGTGGATGAACTGGTTTGGATAGAACAACAACTGGTCTGACTTCACAGACCTCAAGCTGAGCCTGAATTTGGAAGGGGTGAAACAATAGCAAGCTTATATTATTGTTTTCACTCTGCCACATTAACATTTGTCTGTAGTTCCTGGTTGCAGCAAAAAGGCTGAAACACAGTGCAAGGACATTTCCTGGCTATATGGTAAGAAAAGAGGTAATTTTGTCTATCTTCCTATAACCAGACAAATTTCTAGATGAGAGACATTTTCTTCAGCCACATATCTAAATGTTTGACTATATTTCAGAATATTCAACTTATAGCAGTTAAGAGAAAACTGCTGGTAACGTAGAATCATAGAATGGTTTGGGTTGGAAAGGATGTTAAAGATCATCTAGTTCTAATCCCACTTCCACTAGACTGGGTTGCTCAAAGACCCCTGTCCACCCTGACCTTGAACACTGCCAGGGATGGGGCATCTGTGACTTCTCTGGGCACCCTGCACCAGTGTTTTACCACTCTCATAGCAAAGAATTTCTTCCTGATGTCTAATAGAAATCTACCAACACGAATATCCCTGAAAGGTGTTTTGAAGTGTCTGTACAGTTTCTATAGAGCAGGTTAGGGAGCAATGAAAATTGCCGTGTGCGCCATTGCTAGTGTTTTCTCATCACGCTTGAATGTCTGCATAAGTTAGGTGGTTGTACTCCTTGCTCGGTCATGTAAATGACATTTTGGTGATGCTCAGCATTGCAGCTTTGTGAGAACACTGTGGAAATATTTGGATTCTCATTTAAAGTGAGCCTCCACTGGGCAGTTGCGCTGGAACACGTGGTTTTTGAAAATGCTTCTCAGTATTTTGCACAATAAAATATTAGCTTTGTCCAAAAAATCCTTAACGTACAGTAATAAATAGATCATACTTCAGTATTCTGGTAGAGTACACTCACATAGGTCTTTTTTCAGAGATGTCTTCAATTTCATGAATGCAGAACATAAGAAATCATGTTCTGTGGCCATTCATTTAAACCATGTCTAATTTTTGGGAAGATATATGTTACAGTGAAAGCTGCTATTTAACAGCCACGATAGTTGGTTTTTTTTTTTCTTTGAAGTTGCACAGAAGGAATTGTTTCCAGTGAATGAAAATTTCTTTGAGCCAATAATTTGGCAATATAAAGGTGTAGTATTTTACCTTCATTTAATTTCCTCTAAATTGTTCTGATTATGATTAGATTTAAATAATAAAAATAATGAGGTATGTTTCCCTCTCTAAATTACTTCTTTGTCATGTGAGTTTCCCTTTGCATTGAACTTGATGACTTGCTTTTAGTAGTTCTGAAATATTCTGACACTAATTACGTTTTGAAATATAACATTCCAACTATGTTGCTTCTATTTTCTACTCATTTCAGATTGGTTTAGAATCATTGGCTTGCTATTTTATTGCCAAATTTTGAAACTGAGAGCCATATTAAATACATCAGTGTCTTTCTTTTCCATCTTTATCTTTGTTAATTAAATACTCTATCCTCTATATTGCTCAGGATTTGCAATTTGTGGTGCCAAATTCCAGGCTCTGCAGTGTGAAATCTATTCAATATAAATATTTTATTTTTCCAACAGTTTTTGAAAACTAATTCAACTGTAATCTCTAGTATGTTCTTTCTTTGCAGTGTACTAAATGTTCATTGCATTATATAACAAAAATAAAGGAAAAAGCTCTGACATACTCTACAAAAATAACAGATTAAGCATATATTTCTCCTGCTGCTAGTAAAAGCTACCTAGAAAGATCTTTCCTTAAAGTTGCTGGCTATATGTGACAGAAAGATAGCAGATAGCAATTGCAGCAGATGAGCTCAGTGTTCCTTCTGGTTGAGCACTGGATATGGGACAGACCCCAGTACCAGGAATGTAAGAGGAAATTACAAATAACTGCATTCCTCAGTGTTAATCTGCAGGGGAAAAGCTTAATATATTGTAGGTGACCTTGCTTTATATCCTAAAGCTCTAAACACGTAAAGGCAATCACAGTGGGTCAGACGAAAAGTCCATCTGATCCTCTATCCTGACTATGTAGGAGCCTGTAAGTGAATGTAAAGAAAGAGTAAGCAGGGTAAGGATGTAGGATGCTTCCCTTCAGTATTTTTACTGGTCTCAACGGTTTTCACTCAGAGCTGTTTCAGTCTGTTTCAACTGTTTTTGATCAGGAAACTCTATATGCCAAGTCTGATCTCTTTCTGTTTAGTAGCTGTCAGTGGATTTCTCTTTTATGTTCTGTTTCCCCTTGAACTCAGAGTTTGAATTCCATGGCACCATGGGGCTCCCAAACACTTCATAGCCAATCGGTTTCCTTTTTGTGCATGTGGTTCCTGGCTCCTGCTTAATTTAATGCCCCTTAGTTCTGACACTGTAGAGGAGAAATTAAACAGTTGATCCCTATCCACTCTTTTCATACTAATCATGATCTGTAAACTTTTCTCATATGCTCCCTCAGTCACTTCATTTCCATGACACTGTTAGCTTAGTTGTGCCCTCCACAAAAGCTGTTCTACACCTGTGATTTTCTGATGATTTTTGCTACACATATTTCATGTTACTGTATCTGCTCTGAGACTGAAAAATATGTAGCATTCAGGATATGTGTGTACCATAGCATAATTAAGTTCTGCAATTTATTCTCTCTAAATTTTGAAATAGTTTCTACCATGATTTGTCTTTTTCAACTGCTATTGAGCACTGAGCAGGCATTTTCATGGATTTGTCAATCGCAATCAAAAGATTGCATTCTGAAGCTCTAACACAGCCCAGCAGCCATCACTTGAAATGCAGTGTTGAGATTACTTTTCTTCTATCTAACTGTATTTTTACCTATATTGAGCAGCACCTGTCACTTTATTGCTCAGCCTCATAGTCTCCTAAGAACTTTCTGCAATTTTTCGTGAGTCTTGTCCTTCTTTTAATAACTTGGTATCATCAGCAAACTTTGTAGGCTCACCACTCACCCCCTTTGGTAAGTTATATTTATGACCATATAGAACAGCAGGGATCCCAGTGAAACTCCACTGATAATTTTCTTTCACTGCTTGAGACCAGGTCATATTACATCTTCTTTATCCCATTTTTAAGGCGATTATCTAGCCAGGATTTTTCATTGCATACGACCATTTAGTTCTCCAAAAGCTTTTAGCGAAATAATTTGTTGAAAACTTTTTGGAATACTAAATAGGTTCTATATGGTCTGTATCTTGATTTCTGTTGAAAGGCAACACCTCAAGGTTCTCTCTTTTGTAGGTATGTTTTTTAAGGCATTGCTGCTTCTCTGGAAAAACATGCTGGCTTTTCCAAGTGGATCATGTTTGTTCAAGTTCATCCCGTCTTTTATTAAGGCCTTTACAAAATGGGCCTCAGCAGGTATCAGACTTCCATCTTGTTCCTTTAGCATCTTTTTCCTGCCTTTATTTTTTTTGTTTTACTTTTAATGACACCGTATTTTTATCTTCAGGTACCAGCACAATTTCAGGCAGGGATTTATAACTCACTGTTTGTCTGCTTCATCCTGAAGCTCCCTTGAAACTCCTGGGGGGATGCCATCTGGTCCTGGTAAGCTCCTACTGTTCATTTTGTCCATTTGTGACATGATTTTTTTCTACAATGATTTCAACTTCCTACAGATCTTCTGAGTCTTCCAGGCAAAAAGATTACAGCATGGGAGTCTACGGTACTTTCCATGGTGAATGGAAAAATGGTGTAAAAAGAATTAATTTGATTTCTCTGCTATATTTGCACCTTCTCTGAGTGTACTTTTTGTAGTCTTATCATTGGTCATACAGGCTCTTTGTTGATTTCTTGTCCCTGTTGGAGAAAAGATTTATTCTTAGATTTTGTTGCATGTTTATATTCAATCTGTCAGTTTGGTTTTGCGTGTGTGTGTTTCCATTAATAGGGCTCAGCCTATTTGAAGGATGTTTTACAACATCTCAAACCATAGTGTTTAAATATTCTTTTTCCTGGTCTTATAGAGGTGCTTCTTGAGAGGGTTTATATGTTTTCCAGAAAACTATATGTATATACTTTGCCATTAGCTCTGGAAATTTGGGTGTTCTGTTTGTTTGAAATCTGTTTTGCCATGACTGTTCTGGTAATCTGTTGTAAAATACTGAACAGCTAATACTTTCATCATAGAGTAGTCTATAACTGGTGTTTATGTATTTTTTCATATTAATCCATCCATTTGTAGTAAACTAGTGAAAAATATCTAGAATTCTAATCAGCTGATTTCTTGTTAATTTGAATCTGTATGTAAACAGGCATTAAATTAAAAGGGATATGGAAATTATAGATCCAAAGAGACTTCAGTGATTGCTACAAACATGAGGGATTCCAGAGGGTATCCCCCACAGGAGCTAATGTATGGAAACCTGAATATTGTGCATATTCTGTAAAAAGTCAGTGGAACGAAGATAGCAGTTTTCCCTCTGTTGGTTATCCATCTTATTGTACATTAAAAAAAGAAGACAAAAGAGGGATAAACTTCTTCAAGATTAAATTCATGCCTTGTCATGACTGAAAACAGTATCACACAATACCAACAGCTCCACACAATGTCCCTTTCTTCTAAGATATGCAGTGAGTATTGAGGTCATACTGTGGGCAGTCTTTCCCACTATTTTGGGGGATTATCATTAATCAGAATATTGTGTTATGTTTTCAGTTATAGAAATTATTCAAGACTTCTCAGGAGGGCAAACAAAATTCTGTTTTGCGATTTTGATTCCAGGAAAGGAAGATGGGAAGAAATCCTACAGTCCAGAGATGAGATGAGATGAGGCTGTGAGAACAAAGTGTCTGGACAGGTTCTTAGAGTGGTGCATGGGTTAAGAGAAAGTTGACTGGGGAGTAAGATTGTCCTACACCTTCTGGGAAGAGAGAGACATAGAATTGGGCTGAGTCTTGAACGCAGCATTACTAATGAGGAAAGGGATGACAGTGGATATATCAACAGCACCACCACGTGTTTTCTACAGCCGTCTTTCAGAAATGTGCATCAAAGAGTAGCTGCTTGTTCAGGCTCCTTTGGCTCCAAAGCAAATTTATGAGTTTTACCTCATCTGAATTACTAAATCTGAAATCCAGACATTTTCTTCAATCAAGGTATCAATTCCAATATCCACAATCACAGTCTGAGTTTTGCTTTGTTTATTCATTTCCTTGGCTTGTCATTTTAACTGAATAGAAGAACTATACTTTACAAGCCTGTGAATAGGCAATTTACTCAATGAGAAGTGAATTCCTGAACTTTTTCTGAGTCAACAATGGCATCGATTAGTCATTTGGGATGTGTTGACTGTTGACTACCCATGTAAAAGTCTTGGCTGTGAGATGAGGAGAAGCACTCACAGGAGGGACCAGCATGCTCACTGTGCAACATGGAAAAAGGTTAAAGATTACCTATGCAGCTCTCAACTATGGAGTAGAAAAGTGAGTGGCAGGGTGTTCCATTTTTGTCCCTGGTTTTGTTTGTTGTTTTTTTTTTTTTTTTTGTGTGTGTGTGCATGTGTAGTGGCTACCACAAGCACTGAGTTTTGTGAAAGAAGCATAAAGTCTTTAATTAACTCTAACTGTCTTATAATCAGATCCTACCAGGGCATTGTTTTTCTGCTCTCACAAGAAAAGCTAAGAAACATTAGCATCAAACTTGGAAATTAGCATCAAAAAAGTGCCAAAAACCATAAGCATTTGTTGGCTAAGGTTGCAAGTTATGAATTTTCAGCTCTCTTAAGTATCTGTGGCAAAGATTATACCTGGTTTTCTCCATTTGAAATTTAGAAGCCTAAGAAGTAGCCCAGAGTTGTCAGTAAAAAAAAATAGGAGGCAGAAAATAGAATACCAGAGCAAATCAGTTTATGGATCTCCCTCTGTGCACACAGTGGCACAAACAATAGAAGATTATATTTAATCTGCTTAGAAAGACAGGCAAAAATTTACATGAGGTAAAATACAGAGGGAAGCAAGAGAAGCAGAGACAAGCAAAGTCACTCTTGGGGCAGTTAGTCAGTGAAGCCCCCATTAGTTAACTGATAGCATGGCAGAAGATACAGCATTTTATTGATATGATTTTTTTTTATTGGTAAAGGGAAGCCTTGTGTATGTGCATAAACTACATTTCTGCTGGTTAATCTTAGTGGCATGCATTTTTTAGACATGGGATTAATGGGAGATTCTATGAATGATATAAAATCAGAAGAAATATAGATATTTCATACAGAATAATTCTACTCCATTCCTATTCAAGAGATAAAACCTAAATGAAGCTTTAAGAGAGACCCAGGGGAGTAACGTGCATTGGAACTATATGTACAGGAGCAAGAATGAGTCCCATTTCAATGAAAAATCCTCTTGCAAGGTTATGTTAAATAATGAGGTCATTTCGCATTAATTTCAGTTATAACTCCAAAAGCTCCTGAAGAATATGAATATACAAATTAATTAAATTACCAGGGAAAGGTGCTTCTGTCTGGAAGATGAATAGTACAACTGGTGATGCTTGTGCAGGGGCAGCAGCTAGCAGGCTGTCAGTTTCTACTTGGAAAAACAGTTTTTCTGGGTTACTAACTTTATAACAGAGGTAACAGCAAAAGTATCACAGCACACTAGCATAATTAGATGCCTGCCTCTAGTTTGTACACATTTGAGACACCCACTTATCCTGTTGCTAGCAATGTGCTGATTTGTAGTTTAAGCTGGCACTAAGCACCCATTGGACTTCATGTGCAGATAACGAGAAATTCAGAGAATTGGCAGCTCACAGAGATAACGCTATAGTTCATCTAAAAAGGACTCTATTGGCACCATAACTTGGCAAACAGTGCTGCTTTGGTGAGGAAGGGGTTCTCAGATGAAGCATGACCTCAGGTCTCTTGCTCTCATGCCTGGCAGAATGCACATACTTTTGGGATGACCTGAAGCTACAAAAAAACAAATTTTGAGGCTTCAGTGACAGTGCTGGCTCAGTGCTGAGAAGTAATCTCCTGCCCAATCTCTTGATAGGCTTCAGAGGAAGCTGCTTACTGACTTCTCCAGCAAAAAAAGGGCAGATCTCATGTTCATACTAATCTAAATTCTTGGGGACATGGCAGAGGAAGAGGGTGGGAGAGAGAGAAAGTTCTCATGTCACCTTTTTGCAGACTGCTGCTAAGGTTTAGGCTGATAGGTTAATCCCTGCCAAGAAGCCCCAAATTACAGTTAGAAAGTGCTCCTTTCCATATGGGATGAAGCAATGATGCTTGTCTTGTTTTGACCTTTTCTGTATAAAATTTCACAGGTTTAGTGTACCTGGTATATTGAGTCTGTGGCTACAGCTGCACATAAAATACTAGAATCTTATTTTAAGAAACCTAAAGCCAGCCAAGAATTCACTTGCTTCCAAATATTGGTTGCCCATTGGATAAAGGACCAAAAGCTGCTTTGTAGGTCCTTTGACTTTCTTTTCTTTTCTATTTTTTAAGCTGGTTTTGCTGTGCTTCTTTAAGAGGACTTTAACTTAATTTGCCCTCTTTTCTTCTGTGTGTCAGATTATTTACCTGATGTCCTCCTTTCCCTTTAAAATAACAAAGAATCATTGAACAAGGTTGCATTATCCCCAGACTACTGCCATTCTTTTTTCATGTGTAGATCATACATATGACCATTGAGTAATAAACTTCTAAGCCTCCTCTAACTGAGGCATGGATGGGATTCGTTGCAGTGATTAGAACATGATCAGAGACCACTGTGTTCCTTTTCAGTTGCAATGAGAAGGATAAAAGGCTGGAGTGCTTAGATTTCAGTTGAAGAAAAGATGTCACATTTCTGCATGTCTGGAAAAGGAACTTCAACCTAGGGGATCTAAAAAAATACAATTTGGGTTTTAGGAGTGCTTATGCTCAGCCCTGATTTCAACTTGCTTCTCAAATATTTGGCTGGAAAACGAAGAAGCTGAGAAACAAGTCTTGCTAATCTGAAAAACAGTACTTCAAACATACCGCTATCATCCCAGAAAACATGACAAAAATATGTATACAAGAATAAGCACTGACAGATTAATAACGTGCCTAATACTGGAGGAGACTTCTCCGTGACTTTGTGTGGGCACCTCCTTCTTAAAAAAGACCCTTCTCTCCATTAAAAAATAAGTAAGCCTCAATCTGAATAAGCTTTATTATAAGGCAATTAATGGTGTTCTACCACTGAGGTCATTCATCAGCCTATGAGCTTCTCAAAGATAACATATTGATCCTTCTTTGTTCCATTTCCCTTTATATCCAATACCTTTAGCACAGTTGCTAACTATTTATTTTAGTAAAAACAAAAATGCTCCAGTGATCATTGCCAACAGTTCAGCACTAATGAGCACCTCTTTTGTAAACTAACCGTTGTGTGCATTCAATGTGAGAAGGCAAATCGGAAAGGAAAAAGCAATGTTATGTTGTTATAGCTAATAGTGAGGAGTAAAAAAAACCTCATCTTTGCAATTATTAAGAAGTTTGAATACCATCCTGAGAACTGTATCTTATTGGACTAGAGTTATCATCACTACTGCTACCATTGTTATTGTTATTGGGGCAGCAATATTTTCTTCATAATGAAATAACTAAGGCGGTGAGAATCACTAACACTCTGCAGCAGTCACTTTCTGGCTGACTAGAGAACAAGGAAAGCTTTGATTTTATCCAAAAATGCAGTTTAAGCTAGCCTCCAAATCCAACACATTTTTATATCCAGCAGATATTTCAGTCACGTCTGAAGAAAATCTTTGAGGTATGTGTAGAAATTTGAAATTTTTCAAAAAGATAATTAATTTAGCAGAGGACAGGTTCTGGTAGCAAGTGATTTATTCAGCTCCAGTAGAACTCTCTTCTTCAGGGTTTGCACTAGAAGTCAAAGCCCATTACACTGTTTGCTCTGTCCACCCACCTATCTTTTGACTTCAGAATTTCACCAGTTATGAAACAAAGAAGTCCTGTGGTATGAATACTTAGAAGTCTTCTGTGGCTTGATCCCATACTACAGTATGGTCTCATACTGTGCTTTCAGCAAGAACTTCAGTAGGGTCACTTTCCTTGCTTTCTTGTTTTCACAGACGTTGTAAGAACATATTATTTTTGAAAAGGAATTAGACCATTTAGGGCAAAGATTGTCATGCATCCCATGCAGCTTTCTTTTCATATCTCTGGCATCCCATGCTACATCTGCCATGAAGCACGCACTGGAACTAGGTGCATAAATTTCAATAGCTCTCACTTATGTTGGGACCACTCATCTCCTGTCTCCATGGACTTCATTAGGCCTTTTTACAGTATTATTGTATTCACAGATCATGAGTAGACGATCTGACATCATCTTCGCCCAACTCTTTGTTTTCAAAGCTGTGTCACCAATGTCTAACATATGTCCTGTAATCCAGATATCTAGGTATTTCCATGACATTCTGCCTGATTTAAAATATGAGCTGATGGACTGCTGTTATTTAACCAAGAGACTCATTCCACTCTTTAATCTACTGCATCTCATTGCTACCTGTTAACTATTCTGCGCTCTGCAGATGTTTATGCTGCTGGGCAGGTCATGGACAGATGGTATTAAGATGATGATGACGATGATGTTGTAAAAGTGTAACCATTTTATTTCTTACTGTAATATAGGAAGCTTATATTCCTGTGCAGCATGCTATTTCTTCAAATTATGAAACAGAAGAGAACTTCAAAACATACATCCGGGATGGAGATGAGTTCTCTCCCCAAAAGATTCTCACTTACTATTAGTTCAAACATTTCCTGTGTTTGTACTTTACAAGTGTGTGGCTACTGAGATGCCCCTTCAGCCCAGTTTGTTGACAGAGATCGTGAGTTGTTCTTTAAAACTCAGTGAAAACAGAGCTTGAAATACAACTTTTTTTTGAGAACTTCATAGTTCATCCAAGAGAATCTTTCCACGGACAGAGGCTTGGGTGATATGGTTTAGTGGGAGGTGTCCCTGCCCATGGCAAGGGGGTTGGAACTAGCTGATTTTAAGGTCCTTTCCAACCCTAACTGTTCTATGATTCCATATGGTTTTTTATCTATTTTGCATTTTAAAAATGTGTCTTAATGTATTCTCAATACTTTATTTTGCTTTAGTTTCTCCATAAAATATTTTTTTAATTTTAGTTAAATTACTATTTCCTTTTCTCAGCATTAGACATTTTTTTCAATACAAAGTTCTAATAACATCATAGCTTTATTCAAAAGAATATTTCATTTCATTTGAATGCCGTGAACACTAATTCTGAAAGTAGTCCCACTTTTATATGAATGTCATGCTTGGGAAAATCTTTTCCAGTTTTGGTCTTTTCTTCAGCCTAAATGCTCGTGGATATATCCTTTTGCTGATTTCCTATGCTATAGTTGCACTACAGAGGGCTTCCTTCTTGCCTGCTGGTGCACAAGCGCCACTCATCAGTAGAAAGGCTGCCTTGGATTCAGATAAGCAATGTACACTGTAGCTGTTGTATTCAGAATTCTTTTGCTTTCATTAACTAGCTATGGTGTAATGTGTATATTCCATAGGGTTGATCCACCATTATCTGCTTACAGGTTTACACTAGTAGCAACTGCCTGTTCGAAGCAGAGGGTGAATGCATTCCTGAAGGTAACAGTGGAGAAAAAACAAAGGAAATAGGAAAGTTTTGAAGTTTTAAAAGATACAGTGACTGTTTGCATGAAACAAATCCACAGATTTACGCTGCCAAAGCACAGTTTGTTTCCTTGTTGCAAATGACATTCCCAGAAGTGAAGCAGACAGACCTTTCAAATTAACTACTTTATCCTTTTCTTTCTTTCTCTTTTTTTTTTTTTTTTTTTTTTTTTTTTGCAAAGACATCATCCAACAATACCACCAAAGGAAAATAAAAAACACTGAACAAAAAGGCTTCTACCCCTATCTGTGTGACAGCACTGGACATAGAGAGTTTAAGATAAAGGATATTTGTTTATTCTACTGAATTTCTTTGCGGCAGAAGTGACTCTCAGCATGATCCAGCCCCTTCCTTTATATCATCACAGCTGCAGTACGTACTTTACCAGCAAAATATCTATGGGCCTTGGGCATCGTTGTGGTTCAGCTGGCACTCAGCCATGCTCATACAGTGAGTGAAGGCAGAGAAATCAGACTGTTCAATCAAAGCAATGAATTTTAATGGTTTGGGGTGGGTGCTGACGTTGTGATTTCTGTCTGCTGTCATGAGCGTCAAGATGAGGAAATGAATTTACACAATACTGAGTAGATGTAATTCAGGTAAAATGAAGCTTGAGAACTGTTTGGAAAAGGGGAGTTGATGCTTATCCCATTCACACTTTAAGGATGTCATTGAGGCAGTACTAACATAAAGAAGATGACAGATCGAATTTGGATTCATTTTGCAAGACCTACAGTCTCAGATAATGTAAACAAATTGTTGTAGGCATACCAAATAATTTTTTATAATCCAAGCAGCCTTTCTTGCAAATTGTCTTTTCATCACTTACTGAATTTTATAAGAATACTTAGTAGACGCTATTAGGTTTTGTTGAATCAATATTTTATTAATTTAAATTAATTATAGCTTAATATCAGCTTGTTGAAGTTGTGCTGTGGAGTGATTTGTATTGAAGAGGAATTCTTGTTTACATTTGGCAAGAAGAAGGAATATAGGTTTTGGTCCTAGGCCAAACCCATCAGCTATTAATATATCAGACACAGACATAGGTATATAAAATTGATGTTGAAGCAAAAAAGCAGACTTGGAAGTTTTTGGATGAACTGAGAAGACGAAAATCTTTCTCAGATCCTTTGCCATGCTTGGCCCCACCAAATCTTTTTAACCGAAACAGCTCCTGTATTCTGCTAAACTTGGGATTAAAATAACCCTGAAGTGGAAGTATTGTAAGGAAATGTTGCCCCTTTTTTAGAGACAGTTCCTGCAGTGGAACAGCCTGTCTCATTTCCTTCTGTGATTTCTATAGATGTGCGTTGATGGAAGCATTCCCTCAAATGGGGAAGAAGAAAGTACAGTGAGGGAGACAGAAGCATTCACCTTTTTACCCTCCTCAGCACCTACCTCAATCTACATGTGCTCACCCACCCCCACAGGCAGAATTGCTTTCAGGACTAATATTACTTGGTGGAAAAGAGAGTTGTTTCCCAGCAGTGATGCCAAAACCCAGTTTTTGTAGGCTTCTCATTCTCCTCCCACCTGTACTTCAACATTTTATGTCTTTCCTAAGTTGTAGACATTCTTGAGAAGCTTATTTTAGTCTTTGCTGGGTTAGGGACTGCAGAAGTGTCTATCTGGGTGCAGAAACTTCTGTTATGACTCAGAGCCCCATCACAGAGGTGCATCAGGCAGTTTCTTGCATATGCTATGGAGTGGAGGCTGCAGTGGGGAACAGCTGTACTCAAGTGGCAGTTAACTTTGGTGTGCTGATGCTCAGCTGCTGCTCTGGGCTGCAGTGGCACCTCATGCTGTGCCTTCTCCCATGATGGGTTCAGGGATCCCTCCAGGAAGATGTAATCAGGTTGATCTATGGGAGGCAGCATGAACTTGGGCCCCCATTTTGAGGTGTAATGAGAGAGAGAGAGGTTATCCTGGCAGGAAGTGTAAAGAAGTGAGGTAGGAAGGAACGGGTAGAGGGGGGGGAAAAGGCCTCTTGTGCCTCTTTGCAGGTCTACATAGAGGTAGAAGTGAGCACCTGCCAATGTTGGTGATACTTGTCGCAATCAGTGATAAGCAAAGAAAGTTGGGAAAACTTTTTCCTAGCTTTTGCACCAGATGTGGAAGAATTTCAGTTCCTTTTCAAACTGAACAAATTCAGTTCCCTATTTCTGATTTCCTTGAGAAGACTCAGTTATGGGCTGCTCTGTAAAGAAAGTGTACTACGCTCTCCATGATGAAGCTGTTCTAATTCAAACTCGAAAGAAAAGATTGTAAAATTTGTTGTGCCACAGGAAAAAAGAGAGTGGCAGGAACATCACTATACAGCCTATTGGTTAGGCACTCAATGACACAAAAGGGATATAGGTTTTGGTTCCTGCTTTACAGGATATTACTGCATTTCCCAATGCTGTGAAAGAGAATAAAAATCAAATCTTCGAGATTAATTGGTTGTTTCCAGTGAAGATAAATGACCTTGAAAGTTTGAACCTACTAATGGACAGCAAGAACTGCTGAGATTCCATGTTAATATCTTTGTCTTGTCTTTAAGTCAGCAACACTTACAGAGATATGGGACTATGGCAAAGGCTTTGAAAAATGTTCCCTGAGGAACTTCCTGAGGCTTTGACACAGTGCTCTGTTGGTTTTACAGTATTTCTTTCTGTAATATTTCTTTCTTTTTTCCTTCCAAAATATCCTTTTTTTTTTTTTTTTCCTCTGGCCTGGATTATTTCCTCCCTTTGAAATGTTTACTTGTGCTTGACTGTGTAAGCCTAATGTAGAGAATATTTTAAGATGCATGACTTTCCCCACTAACTATGTAGGAAGCTGGGGAAGATTAGGGCTTCATATCATCTAATTTCAGATTTCTACAGTATCTAGATTTTTGCTGGCTTTCTATATTTCAGTTATCATCAAGGGAGAGATGTCAGTATAAGAAATTGTTTGATTCATTCTAAGTGACAGAAAATGGATCAGGGAGCCACTGTGTAGAAGTATATGCTTCTCTACATTGGCTGAGAATATTCTGTCTCCTGGTAGACCTGTATCAAGGTATAATCTGTTGTCAAATAGCTGTGCTTGTACACATACATATCAGGCTTAGTTACATGTCTGGCATTGTACTGATTACTTCTACAATGTAAGACACAGTGAAACAATTTAAATGGTTTGGGAACTAGTTAATGAAGTATCACCATATGCTTAATGCAGTGTAGGATGTTACCAATCACCCAACCAGGTACTGTTTATTGACTCTAAAGTCTAACATAATGTCCACTGGAAAGATTATTGCAAAAAAATAAGCTGACTCTTGACTGTCATCTTTGACTTGCTAAAATAATCACTGCTTGTGCCACACATCTATTCATTTGGTTTGCTAAAAATATATAGGAAATCTCCTTTTAACGCCTGGTAGTCCACATGTATCTGTCTTTGCAATTCTCTGGGAGGAGTTTGGTGTTTCCAATACCATATGAAAGGATTATGAGTTGAGCATGAAACTGGAAGCTTCATGATTGATGTCTCCCTCGGACCTTTTGTTCTGTTTACCTTTTTTTTGGTAAGTATATGGCCAGTTGGCAATGCTTCCAGTCAGGGGAAAGGAGAGAGGGTATAGCTACTAGTTTAATGAGAACCACAGCCTTGTAGGGACAACATGCCAGCTTTCATTAGGAAAAGCAGCAGCTCTCATGGTGCAAGAACTCATCAGAAAAAAAGGAACCAGGAGGGGCTGCCTCTCATAGAGGAAAGTGCTGTTAATCAGCAGTTCTCTGGGCAGCCTTTGCCCAGAGGAGCTTGATAAGCTTCTCACCCTTATCTGTTTCTGTCTAAGACAACAATTCTCTACAAGTTCTTGTAAACATTTCTCTCTTCCTTAAAATGCAGTATTCCTGGAATGGTTTAAAACTTCTTTTTATGTGTTGAACAAAGTGTAGCTCTGCAAAAGTTGAAGCTACAGTCATTTTCAGTCCTGATCCTTTACAGCCCTGTGGTGATCTCCAGTGCAGACTGATGTTCCATTGCAAATGGTTGATTACCTTCAATGTCCAGTCTGTAGGCTGAGGACACACAGAGTATGTACACTCATTATGTTTTGAGGTTCTTTGGGCAGCTCACTAGTCTTGCATTGCATGTTCTGAGTTAGCTTTAAGAAGCATATGGCATGCTACTATACAAAGATATTAATTGAGTTCCCAAAACCGAAGCACCTATGATAGGCACTGTGATTAATAAATGTCTCCTTTTCAAAGGATTTGTTGTTCTGTCAACTGTGCTCTGCTGCTGGTGTTGAACTGCTTCCATATCCAGACCTTGCAGCAGTCAGTTCAAATACAGCTGTGTGTGCACCATGCTCCACAGCATGCTACATGTGACCTTTTCATAGTTAATGACAATAGGAAACCAGGCAGAATATCTGCTGTGACCATTAAAATATTACCTTCAAAGCTTCAGAAAACACAGAAGATTGTGCAGCCAGTCATGGGGGGTTCAGTAAGTATTTCCAAGTTGAAGTATTGTCACCAAGGTGCTGACTGTGAGAACGATTTTAGGAATTTCCAAAGAGGAGAGATAAACCACAGCCTAACCCCATCTTACACTGAGATCTGTTGAATGATAGAGTAACCCAAATATCTGCAATCACACAAGGAAAGAGAAATGAATGTCAGTGACTGGCAAATTTAAATGTACATAAAGAAGAGAGACCAAAAAAAATATGGACTAAAGCCTCCCTAGAGAGACATTTTATAAATCAGAAAAGTCCACTTGATAGCATCAGTTCAACAACTACAACAGAAAAGATTATTTTTCAATAACTTGGTCTCTGACTAGGCCTGTACCTTGTAAAATCAAGTGAATGACTGACAGACACAAATATATTTCAAAAGAGAGAGTCCCTTTTTAGTAAGGCAAGTTTAACTAAATTATAATTCATGTCATGGCCTTTGCCCAGAGAAATCCCAAATCACAGACTTTGGTGATAGTAGCCTGCAGCTCAGCACCTATGACGCTAAAACAGCTGCTTAGATACAAGTTTTTCCTTCTCATTTGTGTGCAATTTTCCTATCATTTTTCCTTGACAGTTTAATTGCTTGGAGACCAGATTCCAGATCAGATAGCCCTAATGGACAAATAGAGAGCAGTGATGCTTTCGCTGCATGAGCGGAAGTCATGGGAGGTTCTCACTAGAATCATTCCTCTTTCTTGAAATAATTTTAAAAGTTTGCCAGATGCCCTTTGGGCCTCATGTATGCTTTTTAGGGGAAGTATAGACAGGTGAAAGGAATGTTAACCTGATATATTGTTCAAGACAAGGCAGCAACCTCTGTGCTTGATAAAGAGTGGGAATTCTTCCATCCATACAGCATTCTATTGCCAAAAACTTGGGGAGTCTTTACGCTCTTCATGCATTCTCCATGGCCATGGGGAATGTTTAAGTGGGTTAATCCTCAGCCCACTGTTTTTCTAGGTGGCTCTTTTACACTTGTTTGCTGGCTATGCTAAGACCATATAGCAACCTGCAACGTCCTTTCTTGTTTCAGAAAACTGGCTTCAAAGGATCTAGCATTCACTCTTCTTCCTTTTGGTTCACCCTCAAAATGCTGTCTGAGATGTTTAGTGTGGAGAAGGAAGACTTCCAAAGACAGTTCTTCCTGCAAGTCTGCTGCCCCATTTGGGAAAAACAAGGGTGTGAGACAGCATTTTCTCCTGGGAAGACAGAAGTATGTGTCAGCCATGATATGCTATGGAGTATTAAACAAGGCATACAAGTACCAGACAAAAGCTGAACAGCAAAACTAGCTGACAATAAAGCAGATAATAGATAAGCAATTTTTAAACACCCAAAATACTAAAAAATCTTGATAACATCTTAAACCACATGGACGATTTCTTAAAAAATCATGTCTTGATATTGGGGTTTTGTTACCTTTCCATTTTATTTCTGTGTTGCTATTTTGTGTGATAGTAATTTTTTATTCTTGTTCTCCAAAATGTGTATGTTTTACAGAAAAAAACAAGACAGATGATGTATTCATACATTTTGATCATTCTGGCACCTAGCGCTACTTGGAGGAATAAAAAGCAAACCAGCCAGCCAAAAAGAACAGGACTAACACTACTTCATGAGACAACCAAGGTACTAAGATTGGCAGTCTTGGCTGAGCTCACTCAGCTTATATTTCTGGAACCTTTTGCTGATTTAATGAAGGTGTTGCCCAGCAGTAGAAGAATGGCTGTATTTTTTGCTCACAAGCATTTATAATAGCATGTCACTATAAAATCTTTCTTACAACTCTCAGTCAGTCTCTTTTTTCCCCTCTATGAGTGAGGCTGTGGCTAACATGCATATATACATAGTCTAAGTTTTGCTGTACTCCCCAGGTTAAATTATCTGAGGTTTGCAGTTGTATGAGATATCCTCAGATGGGTTGATTTATTCAGCAATATTTAATCCATCTTTATGTGTGTTTGTGTGAGAATGAGATTATTATGTGTTATACAACTTTTTACTAGTGTTTAAAGAAATTTAATCACAAGAAACATGTCAAAAAGATGGTTTGTTCTCCTGAGGATTTCTGCAGTGTTTCTACCTCTGTAAAATATAGTCACAGGGAAAAAAGAAGGAAATAAAAATAAACCCTGGAAATTTAGTGCCACTGCTGACGTGAGTAGGGGAAAAAAGATATAGTGAGGCGCTATATTCCCTCAGCCAGCTATATTCCCTCAGCCAGCCATCTCAGAAGAGATGTTTCTAGTGGGTAATAGTTTGTTAGTGGGATGATGTATGTTACCTTGTGGAGGCAACAGTGTACTATCATTTCTGCAGTTTGTCCAAAAAATTTTTGCCAACCATACTATTTTTCTGAACAGAGCACAGATACCCATTTCTTTCTGACAGAACAGGATATGCTGATATAAATCACACTGTGGTTCCTGAGCTCTGATGAATCTCATAAAATGAGAAGATAGTCTGATGTAATTAAATTGTGGAGCAATCCCTGTAGAAAAACACACTCCCTTTAAGGTATAATATGTTTTTAATAAAAAAGATAGATCTCAATGCAGTATATTCCATTCCAGATGCCTGACAGTGCTTAGGTATGCAGGATGTTAAATCAAACCTTTGCAATAATAAAACTTGAATTCTGAGATGCTGTATTTCTTTTTGATGAGGAACTAATTGTACTATATCCCTGACATGCTAAAGAAATGTTGCTTAAAGTTCAAGCTCCAACATCACTTTCTGAAGTTGAAGTCTCACACTTCAGCTATGAGAAGACTTGTTTGTGATCTGTCAATTATGTTAGGTACTGATTGGCAAGACTATAGCCAAAAGAAGCTCATTGAGGTAGCAATTGGAAATATAGTGGTCTTTTCGGTTCTGGTAGTTTTACTTAATTTTTAATTCTAATATAGAATGTACAGAATTACTGAGGATAACTGATAAAAAATAGTTCTCATAAAGCAACCCAACTAATTAAAAGATATAAAAATTCTACATGCAAGCAGTGTAGTCAATATCTGTCACTATCAGAGGCCTTCATTTAATGAAAAAGAAGCCCTCAAGTGAAATTTCACTAGTGGCTGTCTAATTGGACTGTTTCATTCTTTGATTATTGTTCCTTGATTATAGTAGTGCTCTGCCACCTGAAAATGTGAGTGTGCACATGTGCCTACATCCACAAACTTGCGAAAGCTACACATAAGGAAGGACCTGCTTTTGTCACCTGGAAAGCACGTAAGGAATTAGACACTTAAAAATGGCCCTCCTTTCTTGCATAAAGGCCAAACTAATGGCATGTTTGTAGTTCAGAAGGAATTTTCCATTGTGGCAGCTTGGTAGACAGTTTTGTGTGGTTTTGTTTTGTTTTGTGCTTTTTTCTTTCCCAGCAGAGATGAATGATGGGTAAAGACTGATTCATCCTTATCTAACTTTTCTGAAACATAAATATCAGGATACTTCTCTCTGGCTTTCTATGAGGGCAAGTTCAAGAGACAATACTGACTCATCAGTTCTTTGCTCGGCTGACCAGATTGCCAATTTATTACAAAACTGTAAACATGAAGGCAGGATAGGGCTGCCTTTTTCCAGCTTGTCTAGCTGCTTTCTCTGCCATTCTAACAGATTGTACTTCCTGAGCATTTCCAGTTATTATATGAAGATGGACAGTCAGGAAGAAAGAACAACCCTGTATTTCTCCCTTTATTACAGGTATATGATCCCCCCCCATTGTGTCTGAACAATTCTTATTCTCTACTTGAGTTAATTTACACAAACTTGAGTAGTGTGGAACATCTCTGTTACCTGAGTTTACAGGTTGGAGTCGAGAATCAAGCTGTGTGCATACTGACATATTTCTTCTACGGTTGTCCTTTTTATACAGAAGTGTTGTGGTTAGAGCACTTAATGGGACATTATGCCCGAAGAGGCTGAATTTTCACTATCTAGTTCCTCTGGGAGTGCTGCAAAGGCAACACTGTTAGATAGCTGGACTGACACAGGAGCATAGACATTGTCCTCCTTGGGGAGGTGGCACAGGGTGCGGAGGAGAGTAAAAGGTTCAGGATGCAAGGAAAAATAGTAAAAGACTGGTAACCTGCCATTATGAACCAGTGAGAACTGGTCTCCCTGCATGTTCAAGGGTATGCTCCATGTTTGAGGGATAGCACCAGAATTTTTCTGTTTGAACATCATTAAATGAAATGCATAAGGTGATCAGACTGCAGTGCTGAGAAGCAGGGACAGCTCTGCATGAATCTCTTCTGAATGAGGTAAAAGTAGGCTGGCTAGAATAAAAACTGAATTGCGGGTGTATTGAGTACTGTTATCCACTCAGCTTCCTGTCAGCCTTCCTTGAGGCAAGGATCGAAGAAGTGGGTGCTTTCACTTCATCATTGCTGTTGATTTTTGTGTGTGGTTTTAAATAGGAATTCACACAGTCTTAAAGACGGAGCTGCAGCGCCATTCAGTAAAGATCAAAAATGCCTCAGACAACTAAAGGTCAAATCAAACTAGATACTGAAAAAAATCCAGTGGAATTCAGAAAAAATGCTTCTGGCCAATTGTTTGTGAAAGTTCATCCCTGCCCTTCTTGTCCCTAGTTTTCCAGCGGACTGTAAGGACTGTACTCAAGCACTTCAGGGCCGTGAGTGCCCCTGAGCAATGGTAGTGTTTATGTACCAATATTCTAGGGACATCACTCCATCAGGACTCATAATCAAAAGATGTCTTTTAGGGGTCAGTGGATGCGAGTGTGTGAATAAATGAGTGGAAGCCCATTAAGGGAAATCATAGTGCTGTTTTGGGGTTGTTATTGTCTTAACATTGTGACCAGAGCTACAGAATGTATCTGCTACCAAGATTCTGTCTCTCAACTGAGAGAAAAAGTTGTGTTTCAAACATACTGAGCTCAGACTCATCCTGTATTTCGCAATACAGACATAGGCTAAACACAGTATTCTGTGAATTTGATTAGTTACTTCAGATCTGCTGAATTTATCATGGGTTGTATTTTCTTTAATTGCATGGGGAACTGAAGCTGCAGACATGGCAGTATGAATTCATAAACCTTGAGGATTAAATCCTACTGACACCGAGTCTCTGAAGCTGCAACATTCTTTATTATTTTCCTATATTGTTGTGCAATGATCCTCTGTGCTGCTAAAGCACTTCCAAAACTGGCTGCAGTCATGTCAGCATATTAATGATAGGTGACATTATCCTTGTTTGCAGTTTGTTAAACACTTTGACATGCTTTTGAATTAAAGGTGTCATAGAAATAGAAGATCATTACGTGGTTTTAGATTCCCAAACATCTCCTACTTGCATTTGAATATTGATAAACTTGGGGCTCAAAAATGCTGCAATTGCAACTTCAGAAATTTTCTCTATTCCAATTTGTTTAACCAAAGCTTGTTTAACATTAAATATTTGGCAAATTTCTTTCTTCAGATCAGCATACTCATTAATAACTTAAAATATAAATTATCATACAATAAACATGTAAATCAGGCTTTTTATTCAAACTGGGTTCTCAGTCTCCTACAGAGTTCTGATAAATAACACCTCCTGCCATGAGTCACAGCACTGTTTCTGTCAAAACTGCTTCCTGAGCAATGAGTGGGGCAGTAGAGTCAGACTTTATCTTTGGCCAGTGCTGGCTGCCTGTTACAACACACCTTTAAACTTTTGGCCTCTGTTTTCCTGTTACTGTGCTCTGGCGATGCATTATATTTCGCTCACTTCACAGTGTCTTTACACAGGGACAGTGATAAACATTTTTTAGTGTGGGGTTTTTGGCAGCTGCATCTTTGGCATGATTATTACCACAAAACAGCTTGTCCATTTTATGACTGGGAGTTGAGGACCAGCCAGCCCAGCTCAAGCTATAGCTTTGTGAGGGAAATTGAGGCTGGAATATGTAGATGTCTGGGGAAAGAGGATCTGTTCGTAATGTTGCCACACAGAATGTAGGTACGTGAGACAAGCCTATCTTAGTCATTGGCACAATAAGAGATCTTAGAGCTTCATTCATAGAAGATATCAAATATAAGCAAAAAAAAAAAAAAAAACAAACCCAAAGCCCATAGATTTATATTCTTTTTCCTGAGTGAAGTATTTTTAGTGAGTTTCTTGAGAAGAGTTCCCAACAGAATTGTGAAGTATTGATAAAGACTACAAGAACTATTGCATTCTTGGGGGGACTTGGACACTGACAAAAATAGGAATATATGGTGAATGATGTTGACTTTGAAATGAGCTACTGTATTGTGTAAGCAAAACAGATCCCAGAAACATTAAGTAACCCCTTGCAAGGTTAAAAACACAAAAGTAATTAGACATTTTAGGGAAAAAGAGGGCTCGAAGAGACAGCTTATACAGCCTGCCAAGTCAACCTCTTTTGGCAAAGAGGGAAACTGAGGGAACACATTACTCAGATCTAAAATGGGCAAGCTCCTGTAGTCAGGTTGAGAGCATTTGTTAGTTACCTTACTAACATTAAGCCCTACCATAATGCTGTTTTCAGATCACATCAAATCAAGATTTAATAGATGCATTGCTCCTCTGCCTTCAGCACAGCATCTTTGTGTTCCCTGCCAATCATGCCAGTGGTGAACTTACAGCCATTTCTTATGTTATATGACTTTAAAAAAGTAATGAAGTCATTCCATGCATACACTTTTTTATTTAAGATAAACCAACTATTTTTAAGGACTTTTTAACAAGAATTACCTTAAGAGACCTGGATGGTTTGCATATGTATTTCATTCTGAAGCTACCATACTTTTAATATTTATTTTGGTTGAGGTTCTGCTATTTGTTAAAGTACCTATTGGCAGAAAAGAATTTCAGCAGCTTTAGCCAACTCTGCATCATACCTCCTATTTGAAATTACATTTAAGCTTGCAGGTCCCAGACTAAGACTGTGAGACTGAAGAAGACTCCTACAGGGAACGAAAACATTAGCAGGACACGGATTGTGCTAGATTCTACCCAGGATTTTAATTAAAATTTATTTTCTGGGGATTGATAGTCTTATTTTGACTCTAACACAATAGTGGTAGATAGCAGCACCTAAATTCTGAAAACTCTGCAGTCTGTGATATGGTGGCTTAGTTTATACCTGAGCTCTTTGTTTTAAGTATATATAGGTCACACCTGGTTATCCTCTTTTTCCTAGGCTTCATACCAGTGATATTTATTAAAATAGGAAGAATCTGAACATTGCCCTTCAGTATTCAGAGCATTTGGCTAAACGGCTACCACAATCCAGGCTGCCTTTTCTTTTAAACTATTATTTGTATTGCATCTGAGCATAGAAGCTGTTTAATGCACTACAGCCATGTGAAAAATGTTGTTTCTTCCAATTCTTCATTTTCCTTTCATCCTAAGTTGTTACCACCGCAGTCAGGATTTATCAGCACTGCTCTGTGCACTGGACTGTGTGACCTAAATTTTATGACCTTGCATCCAAAATCTAATTCTCTGGTACAAACTCATATTTCTCTGTTGATATTTTAAAGACATTTGCTTCAGTAGCATGGCAGGAAAGCGTGAAGATGCCAAGTGAAGCAATATGCAATTTTGCCTTGCCCTTGAATTCCTTGCTGCAGTGCACTCACTAATCTTCAATTAAAATTGTATTTTTTCTTCATCTCCTTTTTTCTCTTTACAAGCAAATAATCTGTCATTGTGAAATAGTTTTATTTTAGCCATCTTGATTATTCCTGTTAGGTGCCAGCCTTCAGTTTGGCCATTTTTCTCTGGCTACTCAGGTAACCACAGCGCTATCAAAGCCTTTCCAGCACTTTAAAAGTCCCCAGCAACTGTCTTTCCACTGCAAGGGTATCTTAATTTAAAATTGTAATATTTACAAGGAATTATATGCAATAAGAGGATACATCTAACTCTCAGCTTCTGCAGAAATCAGGTAAGTGATTGTGAGTAGCAGCTTCCCTGCAAGTGTTCTACAAGAATTTAGATTATTTCAGTAAAAGTTAAACTAAGGACCTTTTCCAGGCATTTAACTATCCATTCTTAGGCAACGAAAGGTATTTGTATGTAGCTGTCAACACAATTTTATTTGAGCATTCCACTTCCTCATAGACACCCAAATTCTTACGGGTCACTTGCAAAGCTGCATAACACATTTTCCTCCAGAACAAGGTAAGATCACCGGTTGAACAGCTGTAGATACAAATTTAAGGTGTTCTTTAGAGTCACAAAACACATCCAGTGATGAAAAATAGGTTTTGTAGTTAATGTATATAACAAAATCATTACAATAAAAGTGCGAAATAAAGCAAAAAAGAATGAGGATCATCTAAATGATTTTACTATGGTACATGGTGTAAGCTCAGGGTCATATATATTTGTTTTTACTTGGAAAATTTACTGGTTGTATTTAAAGCTGATATAGATGACACAGCACCTTCAAAGCCCTACAATGGGAAAAACTGCGCTGCTTTCTAATCTTGGGTTCATCTCTAAGATATTGTCTGATGCTGGAATGTAACACCTAATCTGGATCCAAGTTGTGTTCCTGCTTAATATGCCACAGTTAACAGGAACAAAACACAGGTGAGGTTTTTGCTCTCATTCATAAAAGACCACTCAACTTGTCCTTTAGTATATAGTACATTGCATACTGAATGAGTAATGGAGAAATGAGCAGTATTAGAGCTATCTGGGGGAAGGGAGAGGAATACACTGCTGATGGAAATGCCCCATGTTTACATGTTCCCATGCTTTTTGTTACAAAGAATTGGCAGATCCCAAACCTACAAGGTAATGCACTTTTCCAGTCAGTACAAGAAAAAAGCAGTTTTATTGAGTAGAAAAATTAGGAAATCCTAAAGCACAATTCCTTTTTCTCCCTTTGTTTGCCACTATTAAAATGTGTGTAGCTTTACTAGCTTCAGAGAAACTTTTCACTGTTAACAATTTATTCAGCATATGATAATGCACTTGGTTAAGTATTTAACCTCCTGTTGAATTCATTGACTCTTGGAGAGTTAAGGAGGGTTGATTTGTGTGCATGCTGAAAGAACATCTTTGTTGTATGTTTTTTTTCTACAAACTGAGAAACTCAGCATCCCAAGGTTTCCTGCTGTCCCTCTTAGGTGAAAAAGCTCCTGCCATATTTTTTGTCAAAAATGCCCTGGAAGGCCTCAGTTTCCACCATCTCTCTCCTCCAGAAATGACCCTCAAGTGTCTTGCCAACAGGAGAGGCGAGCCAGTAATATATAGCCCTACAGTGGTCAAATGCAAAAGCTGTTTTAGCTGAAACATACTGAGATCATAATCATAGATTTGCAGCATCATTTCTATCTCAAGCATGCAAATACCTTAGTTTTGAAATAATTGCATACGGAAGCGTTCAAAGCACAGATGATAACAAGACAACACACAATGTTTCCTATGGCAGCATGAGTTCAAAAGCCAGCAATACAGTAATGATGCCTCTGAAGAGAAACGTGAAATTGCTCCAGAAGCAAGGTTGGAGACAGCTGGTGAATCCCAAAGTAAAAAGTGCAAATCCATATAGGCAGCTCTTCTAGTGTTGGTGTAAGGTAAGCTGAAATCATCATGTGACCGCAGTACAGAATCTATTGCTAGGTTTGGTTATATTTGTACTGCTACAGTTCTCCATCACAGAAAACAATTCTGGCTCTAGACAAAAAGATGTAGAATGGCTTGCATCAGTGCTATCTAATGGTGTCTCAGCACTGCTTAGCTCTTAATCCAGATCTCCTCTGGGCCCCACTGTTGCACTTTAAATAAGGTTATTTGTATGTGTGTGTTTTCTTGTCTAGTTCAAAATGTCTGAAATAATGGTAAAGAAGTCTATAAAAGAGCTATATTTTTTTTTTTCCTAGCATGAAAGCCAGGGGTCTACATTGCATGCTTGGTAGTACTGGAAGACTACATATGGTGAGGAGAAACAAGGCAGTTCAGCATCACCTACAGTGCAACCTAGGCAGCTATACCTGGAGCAAAGTACTTGAAGCAATTCAATTTTGATTTAGTGGAAACTGGTTGGTTGGCTTGAAAAAAAGAATCTAAAATTGCATTGGCTTATATACAAGGGTACCAGAATTTAGGGCTGAACTGTGGATTGAAGTTGATAACAAAGACAACAAACCCTTTACTGTGTTTGCTTCTCTGTTCAGTGCTTGAAATAAAGTATTTGGATACTGATACATAAAATTCAGTCCGAGTGTGTCGTGGTTTAAGCCATAAATCAGACAAGCAGTTTGTTCACTCACTTCCCCCTTTTTCTTCCCTCTGCTCCTGGAGGGATGGGAAGGAGAATTGAAAGAATGCAA
>JANRGW010024855.1:0-18285 GCA_024733675.1 Psilopsiagon aymara | reverse complement strand
CCTCGTGGCTGCTTCACCGCCCTCCGTCCCCTCGGGGCGGCAGCGGCTTCGCCTTTCGGCCGCCCACCCCCCTTCCCCGGCCACCGCCGCCGCGCAAAGGCCCGCCCGGGCAGAGGGCGGGACCGTTGCCCTCCCTCGGGGCCGCCCGACCTCCGCCCCGCCCTGTGCCCGCCCCATGGGGATAACGCTCGGCTGCCGGGTTGGGTAGTGGGGTAGAGTTGTTGTATCATTCCCGGTGCTGCTGTCGTGTTTCAGCTGCAGCCTCGCAAGGGGGTGAGCGTGGGGTCTTCCGCCCAGTGGCCCAGCCTTGATCCTCCTGGAGCCGTCGAGGGCAGCCCTCACCCTCCCGTTTCTCTCTGCTCCTCTTAGACCTGGCTTGCGGAGGGGCCACCTTGGCACACCAGCGGGACACTGGGGCTGCGCCCTGTGTCCTCCCGGAGGGGCCAGGCTCCCACGGCGATGCCGAGGGTGTCTACGCGCCTCACCATGTGTCGGGACTAGGCAGAAGCCCGGGATACTGGGGGGGTCTGCGCTTGCTTCTGAGGTGGAAGCCCGGCTCCCCTGAGAGCCGGACACGGACGTCAGGCTTCCTGGCGGGGTGTCGGGAGGCGCTCGGGCGCGCAGGGTCGTGTTTTCGCCCGCCGTAGGGAGTCTGTGGGCCGGCGGTCCGGTCGGCTTGCGACGTGCGTAGCAGCGAGGGCTGGGAGTGCAGGGGGTAAGCGCCCCCGGGAGTAGGAATACATCATGCCCATCCCTGTGTGTGTCACTACTGAGAGCCGCGCGGTGCCCGTGTGCTCGTTCAAAGGCTGCTCAGTGAGGGAGAGGTCAACGAGGAGCAAGGGAATGGCTGCGGGTATGCGCAGCCTTCCTTCCCCTTCGGCTTAGTAGAAGACGAGGGAAGAAGAGGAAATTTGGTTATGGCATATGGGTCCTTAGGCAGGAGGATTTGTCACAGCAGAGAGCTCTTCAATCTACCAAAGACATAAGAAGAGCCAAAGGACGGAAGCAGAAGCTAGGCAAATCCTGCCTGGGAACAATGGAACACCTTTTGTGTTACTATAAGGATAACACTGAAACGATAAATACAAAGCACTACTGGATCTTGGATCTTCTGAAATTTTAGCTCTACAGTGGGTGACTTCCTCATATAAGCCACATATAAATAATCTCTGTACCTGTTTGGAGTTCTGTAGACAATTTGGTGGTCTTTGTTACTGTGGAAGAGCAGCTTAGATGATCACAGAGCAGATGGCCAGAACAATAACTCCAGGTTTCAAATATATTATTATTAATTAGTTTCTGGTACACTCCAAAATGGTGATGTCCCTTCAGCCTTTTTCTCCCCTTGTGTATCCACCCTGAGCACTGAACCAGGTAAGGCTTTTGAAAAAGTAGTATGTACTCTCTGTAATTCAGAGATAATCATAATGCACACACTAACTTGAATGAGGAAAGGTTGTAAGCAAAAGTGTATCCTATATTTTCTGACTCAGAATGTTTGATTTGATTACTTTAATGAAGCATTTCATTGTGTTGATAACATTCAAATTCTTGAAACTTAGTAGAAACAAAGGGAATTCACAGTTCATAGAATGTTTCCAGTTCGCCAGGAAGTATTTGGGGACTGTGGATATCTTAGAAATAAATAATGCCACGAAGGTACAGCTTAAACATTTGATATAAATTAGAAGTAGTCAGGTTACTATTCAGTCACTGTACCCTCTTGAAGTAGCTAGCCACTGTAAATTGTATTTCAGTTTTTCTAAGAAGAACCGATTGGAAAACCCCATAGACAGGCAGAATTTCAATTCACTGCCTGGTTTGCTGTACTCTCAAAACCCTGTTGTCTGCATGTTCTTGACAGTATCAGACTTGTGAGAAAAGTGTGTTTAGTATTTGTTGATGAATAAGAATAGAGAGGTTTTGTAAAAGTACAGAGATGATGTAGATATTTAATAGATGTTGGTGGTTTTTTTGTTGGTTTGTTGTGGTTTGTTTGGTTTTTTTTTTTTTTTTTTCTGTAGAGGATAAATACCACAATTTGAATGTTTTTGTCCCATTTTACATATGGTTTTATGTCCCATATCCTCAAATGTGTTTTCATTAACATCATTATTTTATGCTCCCTAAATTATTTCTATACTTCATGTATTTCTGTCAGAGATCCAGGGTGGGTGCCCTTCACTTGCTAACTTGTTCTTAACAATGTGCTGCTCTCCACCATTTATAGCTCAGCTCCATCAGTGGAGCAGAGGCAGACTGTTTCACCTCTAGCAGTTTTAGCACAGCTGGCTTCTTTTTTGTGTTTAGTGATAGCCCTATCCATAGTTCTTCTTAAAAGCTATTATTTCTTACTAGCATTAACTAATTTTTACTTGCTAATTCTGTGCTTGTATTTATTCATTTAATAAATTTGTTTGCAAAAAGATTTAAGAACTGTTGTAGCTGTGATCTAACAACACTTGTAATTCAGATGCTGGTTCCCCAAACCACATGAATCATCTTACTAGACTAAAAATTGATCTGACATATTCAGATTTTTTTTCTTCTTTCCCTTGCAAGAATTTAAACTTTCCATGAAGGAAAAACATTTCTGTAAAGTCTGGTTTACAGTTTCTAAAAGAACCTATAAAATGTTTGAAGTTCAGCTCTGTTTCAGTATTGCTTTGCTTTATCTATTGTTTTAGCAATTTTTTTACATCTTCTGGTGTATTTCAGTAGTCAACAGGATAATGTAAGTATTTTGATTTTATTCTGTCAGCAAATGTCTACAAAAAGAGTATTTTTCCTTGAAACTTTTAGATTTTGTGTAATCAGCATTTTCTAGCAGAAAGATAACCATCAAAGAGGTTGTCCTTGCAAGGACTGAAAATTTAGGCCACTATTTTCACCATGCTAAGGATGAAAGCGAAGCTTTTCAGGCTAAGGCATTTGATGCACGTAGTAGCCAAGTGAAACATAAACTGTTGGAAGGGGGAAATTAATGTCTAATCTTATTAGTTAATAAATGGCTTATTCCCAGCTGTATCATTGTGTGTTCTTTTTACAGTATTTAGTTGATTTAATACAATTCTGTTTTTTCACATCCTTACATTTTTGACTTGCAGCCCTTATTGGGATGTAATCATAATTGGCAAACCTCAGCATGTCAGAAAAGGGTGTTGGGGTAGTTGGACTGAAATAGAAGAAAACCAGTGTAATAGGTGTAATTATGGGTAAAGAATTTGAGAAAGAGCAACCACCTTTTGAAGTCAGAGCTTTGCCTGCAGAGGAAATCCTTGGGAAAGGATTCAAATAAGCTCCATGGAGTGAAGAGGTACAGTTCGTATAAATATAGTCTCCATCAAAATGCACTCTGAGTATTGTCAGAAGAGTTCACTGGCTCTAAAATAGATCAGGTGATTACGATGAAGTGTCAGGAGAATATAGGAGCTCTCAGATGTCTTGAACATACATGGTCTAACACATAAAAGCAACCAGTTCCACCTAGAGAAAGAAGCTTTCATAATTTAACATAATCTGTAGGTAGAACTCCAGAAAAGAGGTGAAAGAAGATTCTGGGGGTAAAGCTGGGTTGCCTTTGTTTTGCCTCAGACAGTTTGCATTTGTGAGGATGGTGCACTATATCAGCAATTGTCATTGCAAGGCCTCGAATTTGTAAGAGACTTAGTTTTGATGATTTTGAAATGTGCAGATTTTTTCCCTTTTTTCATAGAGAAAGCAGGTTTGAAGGCAGAAACACACCATGTGACTTCTAACATCAGCAAGATTCTACCTGCAGCCTCAGAAAGAGCATTTATAATTGCAATAAAGTCATAAATGCACAGCATTTGTACTGCTACTGTAACCTAGTAATCTAGTAGACATATAATGTAATAAAAGCAGCAGAAGTTTAATCTCTTCATCAGTAAGTCTGTATCATGAACAGTATTTGCGCATACTTAGGCAATACTTACATGTGCTTTATAATTTGCTTTCCTTAACAAAACAATAATATATTTCAAAGTTAAAAACTTATGAAATTACATAAAATATGTGCCTTCCTTAAAATCTCACCAACATTCTATGTGTATTAATTAGTTAAGAATATGTGGAACAATTTCTCCTATACTATTTCTGTGTAAACTATGGTGAAATTCAAAATTTGTTCATCTGCTATTAGTTGGTTATCAGGTGTCATTTTTGCCTTATTTGCCTTCAAAGACAACCTGAAATCAGTATGAAAAGGATACTCAAGCACTTAGCCATACTGTTAATTTCCATGGGAAAAGGCACTTTGCGGGGGAAGAAAAAAAGGCTCAGCTTCAAGGTGACAGCAAGACATCAATTTTCTGCTTTTGAAATTAACATAACGTTTTACATAATGATCTTCTCCGCTGAACATTAAAATAACGTAGTTACCTCGGCAACTGGAGAAGTCTGCAAATGTTACCTAGTGGTACATAACTCATTCTAAAAATACATACAACAAATAAGGTATGAAACATTATCATTTGGGTAAAATTAAAAAAAAAAATCAGTAAAAACACCTTCTGGTCTAAACAGATTTTTGTGAGAAAATTTCTGTTTAATGCAGCTTTGGTTTTCATCAAAACCAGTTTTATTTGCTCAAATTCTGAAGAGATGATGTTTCATTTCTGACAGTGGAAAACAGTAGCTGCTTTTCAATTACAACTTACATTTTTCCTCAAATGTTACAATGGCAAACATTTTATTTCTATAAAATTTGTTTCTAAAAAGTCCAGTGTCACTGCAGCCCTCTTGTTCTCTTTGGTACCCTGAAAAGTCTAACCTGAACAGCGGAGATCTCATGTGACTGAAACAAACAATGTTGAAGCAGCTACATTCTTGAAACACCCTCTTCCCTCCTCCTTAGACACTCATTTTCTGCCCTTCTTTCTCCCGGACGTGTACTAAGGAATACTGCCTATTTTCACAGTATTCACTGTAATTTTCCAGTGAAGTAGTATCGAAACAATTCCTTAGAATTCAGAAAAATTTTAAATACTAAATTCAAATTAATGTAAATATGAATTGCCGTTGAATTTGCTTGTGTAATTTGGCTAATATGTACAACTTTTTTTCAGTTATTACCGTATGAAATATCAAACACATTGATCTTTTTTGTCATTTTTAATGGTACATCTTTTTGTGGACCTTCATCAAAGCAGTGCAAAGGTTCTGAAGACTGCCAAGGAACTGATAATTCTGAACGTGTTCGAGCATTTTGTGTTTTATTTAAAACCTGTGTTTTATTTAAACACTCATCCTTTTGATGCTGAAAATCTGGTGACAAGTTTGCTCTGAGAGAGGGTCTGGGTACAAACAAGTGGTCTTTTGGTAGAGTATTATTCCAATAGAGGTAACAGGATCTTTGCTATTGGAAGTAGATTGGACTCTTTGTTTACAACTCACTTTGCAAATCCAGAACAAAAAATCTTATATAAGGATTTATTTTCATTGGAAAATATGGAACAGTAATGGCCAGGCTGTGACTACCTTCGATTTAGGACAATGACAGCAAGGTACTGAAAGTACCTTGCATATTTCTTACAGGCTCTAGTTTGAACCATCGTCCTTATATTTGATTGCAGTTGTTTTCTAGGGGTAGGCAACCTTAAAAGATTGGGGCCAAGGCCTTCCCTCAAATGTTGGTTGTCCATATTTGGTGTTCTATTGTTGCTTTCCAAATCCCCAGTCCAAACCAATGTCATGCTACAACTGCATGTCGGGGTGACATCCAAGCACGTCTTTCCCTTCTTTCACCCCTGTTGGCAGAGGAAATCTGACTCTATGAGCAGGGAGAGATTGCAAGGTATTTGTTTGGCCCCCTGCACTGGAGAATGGATGAAGTAGGATGTAAGTCCACCAACAGACTGTGCCTGCCCTACAACATAAGCATAATTAACCTGGTGCATCTAAAGAGGGACTCTGGAGGGGATGGGTATCATTCACCCTGAGCAGAGGAGAGGTTGGGACACTAGTCTGCATCTTCAAATCACACCCTCGCACTAAGAGGTTTAAAGCTAATAATAAAGGTATTAATTACACCATCAAATTTTATAACCATTCTTAAGACCTTTATCCTCTCCGACATCTGATGAGAGAGTGCATGCTGTCTGGGACTGTGATTAGCTCACAAAAAGGAGAGATTAGAGTATTAGCCATTACTGAGCAGATGGATCATTACGCAGGATCTTAAGCGAAGAAATAAATATTCTAAGTCACATTTGGAAGACACAAAATATTTAAATAAAGATTTGAATACCTGTGGAGATTAATAATGATATAGCTTTATGGTATGACAACATACACACCAGATGATGGAATGATGAATGTGTAAGGCTTGCACATCTTTTTTCAGTTTAAGAAAGCTTACTTGGTCATGATGGGTATTTCTAGTCAAGAGACGGTGGGTCACAGGTATTTTGTGCATGAATATCTGCAGTAGGAGACTGCAGTCAGGTGACTCATCTATCCATTGCTGGTGATCTAGTATTCATACTGTGTTTTCTGTAATTATTGGTACTTTTAGGAATACAGAAATAATGAGTACTGTAGGGTTTTGGTTTTCTTGCTTTTTGAAATTTAAGTACAAAAAATATGGAAATGTTGATCACGTAATTTACAGACATGGAAAATTTACAGTCTTAATTGAGTAACCAGCTCTTGACTTCACTTAGAAAATTAGAAGTATTTAAACAATGTTTTCACAAAAAAAATGCCAACTAAAAATCATTACATTATCTGTACTCCATATTTTGATATTTGGTTGGTTTTACACATTTGAGAGAATTTTCTGGTCCCAGAACAACTGTTTTAATTGGCTTACTCTTTGACATTACACTGAAGGCAGTGCTATTAGCCTAGAATATGCTTAGAGTCTCCAACAAACTGCATTTCACTTGCATTTTGTTACAAGTAAGACACTTCATTTAGAATAAGAATGAATGCAGAGTATTTTAGAGAGAGGGCTGAACTGAGAACTGTAATCTGTCTCAGTAGGTGGTTGGATATGATGAAAAGGAGTTTCTTGCCTCTGAAAATAAATCTTAAAATTACGTATGGTATTATTAAGGGGTGCCATTTGTGTACTAGTCCATTGATTTTTATATCTAATATTTGCAACTTCTAGCCTTCTTCTTTGCAAACTGCCTGGAAGTGGATAAAGCTTCCATCTGCTTGTAATGTGTTCTAGACTCTTTATGCTCCCACTGATACCTGTGCAAACTCATGACTACTAGACTGTGTCACAAGGGGTTAAATATCTTAACACCAAGCCCACACTAACTAAATTAAATAATAATCCTTTGTCTAGCTGAGTCAGAAAGCAGAGAATTCTGTAACTCCTGGGACAGAATCTGCAGGCATGACATCTCAGATTGTAGTTGGAGCTATGAATGTGGAAACACCTTTCCTAGAGCCATGTATACGTCACCAGAAAAACAGATTGTGGTATACAAGTGGCATAGAAGTCTCATTTTATGAGACTCCAGTGCTGCAAGTTCAGTCTGCAGATTTTTATTACTTTCACTGATCTTGTCCATTTCTTGCTTCCATTGTGCCTTTTTTTCCCGAACACATGTCCCTGATGCTGTTTTCTCTGTTTCCCTTCTGATTTCTGTAGCGGTCTTTTCTTTATGTTTTTGGCTGGTCCATTGTGAAACCTTTGTTTTCTTCAGCAGCTCTTGTTTCCTACCTGTGTATTGAGTGTTATCAATCAGTCACACGCAAATTGCTCAAGTGAGTCACTTTATTATTGTTCCAAAACCAGCCAGGTTTGTCATATTCAAAAGTACTGATTTGGTGTATCAGATAGAAATCACACAATATTAGGTATTATCTCTGAAGTCTTCTAATCAGATTATGACTACACAGATATATCTTATGTTGCTTATGTGATGAATATTTGTATATCATGAGCTCTTTCTACACTAAATGTGTAATATTTATTATTAATGGTCAACATAACAGTGATGAAAAAGGTGAAATAAATAATGCTGAAATTGCCTCACAATTCTATATCTGAAAGTAATGCACAGAGATAATGACTGTTTAATAGCTGGAGTGAGGCTTTTAGTCCTTGGTAGAGTTCTTGCTGTGATTGTTTTTCTAGCACTGGCCTGGTTGTATGTGCTTTGGAGGAATCCTGGGACTAAAGTACTCTTCATATTAGCCTGAAGGTATCACTTGCCAGTGATTTAAGTTTTAAATAGAAAACAAAAGTAAAAAATGTCAAGACTGGGCAACAGACCTACAACAAGCTCCAGCTTGGCTGACACGCATTGAGGAAAATCCCATCAGGTTAAAAATAGAAACTTACTTCACTCGTGGATTAAGTTTATATCTAATCCACTCATGTTCTGCCTCATGGTACGCTACCTACACACATAAACAGTGTGAGAATGGGTACTTCCTTTCTACCCATTTCTATAGTTCTGAACTGAAACAAATTTAGAAGAAATGTGCAAACATTTTTGCAAGCACGTAATACCAGTTGGTTATCTGCACACTAATGTTTCTGGAGATATGAATCAATCAAACTAAAACCAGTCCATGCTTCATACCACTGATAAGTGTGGGTCAGTTAATTCACTTTCCAGAATTATCTGATCTGACTTCAGTAAGTAAAGTCTACCTCTACTTAATGCTATGTATTTACATATCTGGTTTGTCTCTAAAATGACTTACATATCTACCATTCATGAGATACAAACTCATTCTTTTGGAAGTCTTCTGAAACATGCTTCTTACTGAATATGTACTTTCAGTATTGAACCTTCACTGAAAATTTTAAGGCTCGCAATAGATTTTAAGATGATTAGATCAGCAGGGGACAGATTCTTCAGAAGCATTATCTGTTGAGTAAGATCAAAGCAAATGCACATTTAGCCCTCCTGTGCAAAGAGAAATCCACTCTTGCTCTTCTGAACAAACAGCAGTTGAAATCTAATCACTGGTATCGTATTTAAGATGAAGTTGCCTTCAAGCAATTTTCCTGTTACAACTTTATTATGGTTAAGGAGATAAAGAATTACTTGAAGCCACTACTATGGCTTGTTTGTTGGTTTTAATTTTACTACCCATAAATACACTTTGGCATTGACTACTTGCAGCTGGGTGAGAGAGAAAGGAGCATGTAAAAAAGTGGCTGTCATTAGCATTTGCCTTTCCTCATTTTCCTCCTTCCAGCACAGCCAGGCCATAAATAGATCATTAGCAAGAGAACAGCCTGAAGCTATTGTAGAAAACATTTGTCTGTAGCATCCCTGGATGCAAGGGGGTCAACCAAATATTGGAGATTGTACATCTTGTGTACCTGCTGTTGTCTTGGCCAGGTTCTAGGTGAAAGCTTTAAGATGGGAAGAGATGCAGAGATCTGTGCTGTTCACAGATTCTTCTTTGCCAGGGGTTTGCAAGTAAAGACTGCTTTAAAACTCTAGTGATTTATGGTACATAAGCAGACTTTAAAGTTTTGCAGGGCTTGTACAAGGTCAGACTCCAGCCTAAACTAGAGTCAACATTGCATAGAATACAATAGATAGTAAGCACCCTGAAAACATTCAATTCAAATCTGTATTTCCCTTGTTCTTGTAAGATTTTGCAAGGGAGTTGTCTCATTGCTCCCATCCTCCTTATGGTTTATTGTTTTTTTAAAAAGAGATGGCATATTTTGTTATTTGTTTAATGGAAATTGCACATACAAAAGGTAAAAGTGATTACATGCAACAGCTAAGACTGATGGCATTGACATTGCAAACAAATTAAGATACAAGAGATCTGGTAAGCTAAATATTAGCCTTACAATTAGACAGTTGCTAGCTTGATTTTAATTATGTTGTTAATGAGACCATAGAATTCATGTAAATAAAAAGACAAGTTCTAATTTTCCTTTTCAAAAATCATCTAGAATCGGGTAAATGAAGTTGTCTTTGAATAAGCAGTATGCCAAAATCTGTCCTCCACAAATCATTGAAATTACTCCAGAGCCTGAAAGAAAATATGTGACTGGTTTGCATTAAATATTATAGTGAAATACAAATGTTATGTTAAAACCTTAAAAAGTCATTCTCTTTATCTTCAGTTTTTTTAAAAAATGGCCTGTCTAGTTAAACATTTTGCCCAAGGCTTTAAGCACCTACAAAGATAATCAGCCCCAGCAGCTGCAGATACAAAACCAGTTTTGGGACAAGGAATTTATTTGCTTGTCCCCATCATTTAGGAATTTACTGCAGCTGTTGATCCTTGTTCCCCATCATACAAAGAAAGGCCAGAAGCTAGCCCTTTTCCCTTAACTATTTTTCAAGATAATATATTCTAGTTCAAAGCTATGCTTTTAATTTTGCAGAAAATTAAATGTTCAGAAATATAGGTTTGCTATTTGCAGTAAGAAAAAGTGATGACTGGGATTTATCTCAGCTGTCATAAGTACCTGCGCATAGTATTTATAAAAATTGCCTCTGAAGGTGCCTGTTTCTTTCCATTGACTATAAGGGGTATGAAAGAGGACTTGTTTCGACAGCTGCCTTTCTAACACCTGAATTGAGTGAGATAGTTTGATTAGTCAGGACTTAATCATGATTTATTTCAAGAATGTGAGTGTATCTGCTGTTCATTAGCTAGATTAACATAAGCTGAGTACATTCTGGTCTTAAAACAATTTTTTTTTAGGCGAGGCAAATGTTAGCCCATAGTTACTTGCTTGTGTCATTAAAAGAAGTGTAAATGAAAAGTATATATTCTTTAAATTAGAGATATGCTATACCAGATATTAATTCTCAAATTAGTGAGACAACATTTAATAGAAACAATTCTTAATGTAAATATTAGTTTTCTAGACAAAGTCTACCAATTTAAACTTTAAAGAACGTAATTATACCTAATGCCAACCACCAGTGTAACATGAGGGGGAATTCAGACATAACTGCAAGGAGAAGAAAAGGAGAAATGTAAATTGTTAAACAATAAAGATGGGGATATGCAAGTATTACATTATGCTATCAAAGGTCTGCTTAGTTACGTTTCATAAATTATATACTTCACATTTATTAAAATTGCAAATGCATATTTAGGTCCTGGTCATTCAGATAGTCAGGCATACCATTAAGCTTAGCCTGGTGAACAATCCCACTGGAAGTCAAGTCTTAAATCTAGTGTGTGCTAAACAGAACTGTCCAACTCTGTGGACAAAATGCCTTTTTTATTTTTCACATGTACGCAGTTTAGCACAACAGAGATATCGATCCCCTGGTAGAGTGCCTACATATTGCTGCAATCCAAATAAATTAAGCTGCCTGACATTTTCGGTTAAATGGATGATGCAGTGTGTGATAGACAGGCTAAGGCTGCACACCACAAGTTAGCACTATTGCATGGTATGTTTTCTCCTGTGCCAGGCACTGCCCTTGCCTCACTCAAGCTGACCCACATTTCCACTATATGATCAACTACATGACCTAGCATTGCCCACCCAGCCCCTCAAAAAAACCTGACAGGACTGTAGAGCTAGTAAAGTATGCTGGGGAGCACATTGCATGTGCTGGCAGCTCAGATGGCCAGCAGAAATTGGCTGGCCATCTGAAAGAAACAATAACAAATCTGGGGCTGTTTGGACATCAAGATGCATTATCTAATATAATTATAAAAGATACCTTCCTGCACAAATTATATATAAAGTGTCTTTTGTTGTAGTTCTTGTAATTCTTTGATTTAAATACTAAAGTTATTCATAAGAAACAACAGTAGTTTAAATTCCAGGAAAAAAAAAAATCGATAGATGGGAAATTATGCTTAATTACTTAAGATGAAGTTTCTGTTGGTCTTCAGCTTAACCAGTTGTGGGAACTGGGGAATCTCTTTCTGTGCATAGTGCTAAAAGGCAAATGGATAAAGCATTGGAAAATGGAAGATGAATTATTAGATAATAGGGAGGGAGTCCTAATTTGTGAGCAATATTTTTTCCTATTTCTAAATTCTAGAATAAATACACTGAGCTCATTGTTACAGGAGAAAAGGATCCCCCAATGGGCTCTGGCAAGGATGGTGTTAAAGTATATTTCCTAATCAGCTATAGCAGCACTCTGCTAAACAGCATGAGGAGAGGGAGCAGGTTACCAGGTGCTGGCAAAAAGTGATGATGAGTCTCATTTACAGCAGCCAATTCTTTTTCTTTTCTTTCCTTTGAAGGAAAGAGTTTCAGGCCAAAAAAAAAAAAAAAAGACACTTCAGTGCAAAATGCTTAATTTTCCTCAATTAGATTAATTTCGAATGATCTAACTTTCAGCTTTGAATTGGCTTTGCTGCAGCAACCTTCATTTTTACTCTGGACTAGAGCTGAAGTGTTAATGAGTAGTTCCTAAAGTGTCAGAAGATGGGCAGCTATTAGTTTCTTGGCTTGCAAAAAAACATACCTCCCAGAAGCTGGCATTCTATCTAGGCTGGATGTATTTGATATGAACTCATAGATTAAGAACTAAAACTCTGAATTTCTTATAAGAAACTAGTATTTTAAAATTCTGCAGCAAAACCAGAATTGAGTTTTAACTGGCAGGATTTAAATACATGCATGAGTCAAACGGATGGAAATTACAGGGATATATTTATTCAGCATTAAGGAAAAAATAAGTTAGTCCAGTAATACAGTAAATGAATTGTCGTTGATTGGTTCTTCAGTTTGTGATAGTAGGCATATATTTAGCTGTAAACCTACTTACCAGCTGAAGTTATGATGATATGAATAATAGTAACTGTTACGGCATAATCCCAAACCCATTCTTCCACAACCAGGGCAAACAGCAGACCACAAATGAAGAAAGTTATTTCCAATGATATCACAAGAACTGTAAATGAAAATAGGATATTTACAGCAAACACAGTTTTGGGATGCTTTTTCTCATATTCAAAATGATAGCAATAGGAAGTTAAAATGTCTGAGGTGGTTATTAATTTTTTTTACAAGATCAAATATTACACTAATGTCTCCATTATAAAGTTGATTACTAATTTTGCCACAGACATCTACATGAGTTGTATCCTGATTTGCCTATAGACTTTCAGATGTCATATGCCTCAAAATAACAAAACGACCATTTTCTATAGCCTACAGAAGAAATAGCATGGAAATTTCACTTATGAACTCTCCACACTCTTTGAATTATGATGCCAAAGAGATTCAGCTGATAGTGACTTAGATAAAATTTTTCTCATCCAAACCAGAACTGTGTGGTTAATAGATTGTTTGGTATGAAACTTCATAGCTTTCTTCCTGTTGACTTAATGGCATCATTTATGACATATATCAGAATATATAGAGATAAATATCAGAACAATCGTAACAATGACAAGACATGCAAGAAGAGATTGAGCAGAGAGCCTACAAAGTGAGTAGAGGCCATCCATCTGTATTAATTTCATGGTACATACAACCAGGAGCCTAGCTTTTCTCAGTGCTGCCATAGGCACCATGCTGTCACTGTGTCTGACATTCTGCAGCTAGCTCTGTGTTGTGTTAAACCATAAATGAGGATTACCAGCAAAGTGATAACAACTACATTATGTTGTCAAAAGAGACCATTAAAGTTATCTGATCAAGAAAATTCCTTCTCTCAGTGACAAAACATTGCATTTATGTCCTATGTTTTTTCCTCTGGAGTGTGCCAAGCCATGTGGTGCCACCAGCCTGCATCAGCCAACTCCACTGATGTAGGCACAGCTCTGCAAAAGCAGTGGCAGGACAAGCTGTGCTTCCCCTGTAGGCAGGAGAACAGTCTGGAAGTCACAGAGCAGTGACACTGGGAATGATGAGTAACCTCACATGGATTTTGATGAACTGTATTCTCTAACACAGTGACGAAGCAGTGCTTAGCTTGTTTGACTTGCTATTACATGTAATGGGATCAAAAATGATAATTTTCAGGGGAAAGTTTGACTTTATGCTGCGTGGCTATCTGGGTAGTGGGGAGTTAAATGGAAAAACGTGTGATTTCTCTTCTAGCTGCATGAGATCCTATAAAACAGACCATAATAGTGCATTTGTAATTCGTATAATTTTCCATGTAAATACATTATGTTCTTTTTCAGTATACATGCATATAAAAGTCCTATTTTTTATAGAATTATTTTTTTTCACTGTTGCAGTAAAGTAATACCTAAGATTACTGTAGTTGAGTAAAGAGGCCATCGTTATCTTTCAAACCTATATTTAATTTATACATTTGGCAGCATTTTGCACTTTCAATTTTATTCTTTTCTTAATAGAATTTTTTTAGAATTTTATAGAATTCTTTATAGAGTTGCTTTACAGTATTTTATTCTTTTCAATTAGTTCCTCCTATATTATAGGTCTATCACCCAACAGTTTAAAAACATGAAAAAAATAAGGAAAAGGTAACTGGAAAAAACAGTTAGGAAAGTGGGAAGTAATGCTGCAAACACTTTCATGTTTAACAGTGCATTTTAGTATTTTTAGTTTATTTCATTTCATGGTGACAGTATCACTTTAAATTATGCTAATAATTTTATAATTTAGAAAGTATGCATATTATAGACAGATGCTGTTAAAACTTTTTACAAAACAGGGCCAGTAATGACAGCTCCGTTCTCAGCTGACTTCATTTTTATTTCAAGGTTACCTTTTAAGGACATAATTTTGTTTTTAACAGGCACAAGTGAGAATCTTAAGTAAACTAATTTTCATTTACAGTACCATTCAGAGGCCTTTGCTCTGTCTCTGTGCCCACAGACTTTAAATAGATCCTGTTATATTTTGGTATTCCATGTTATTTCATTGGGTGGACAGAAGGGAGGGTGGAATACTATCCAGTCGCATGAAATAGTTGCTGTCTTTGGCATAAAAACATGCTGCATCAAACTAGCTGATAAAATTCTTGTGGGAATAAAAGTAGTATTGAGATACAGTAATTATTACATTAGGGCCCTTAAAAGTTATTCTAATTGAATATGATTTAATTTTCTTTTCCACTGCTGCAACCAAAATGGTCTTTTTACCTCTGAAATCAGTATTGAAACCATACAAATATCCATGCATTTCTATTACTCCTTTTAACCTGATGAACTAACAAATTTGTGTTTGAACTTTACTTACTTTACTGACAGATGATGTGGTTTGCCTTTGTAAAAGAGATTACAAATCTGGTAAAATTTAATGTTGAGAACTTCAGACAAAAATGCATAAATTTTTATTAGGATATATAAATTTATGCTTACGGTTTGAGCTATAATAAAACCCTGAAATTTTAATGCCCACCAGATTAGGCAATACTAAAACAAAATTTCCATTAGTTGAATGTATCCTAGATCTGGATCTAGTAACTTGTATGAAATTTGCTGCAGTATGAAAATTAAATTTATAACTCTGTGAAGGAACTTTACAGAGAATAGGTAATTGTTCTGCAATGAAAATGAAGCATCCTGGCAAAGCAGTGATTTTTCTTCCGATTGTGCAAGATGAGAAGAACCACTCAAGGAAAAGCCTGACAATCACTTGATTGACAACTAGCAATACAGAAATGAGAACTGCTGGACAGAGAAATGAGCATTTAAATGCAGTGTAGTTGAAATACAGAAACCATTAGTATTACTAAACTAACTTAAAAATGCTGTCCATAACAAAGACAAGTTTACATCCACATGCAATCTATTTTCTTAATTGAGGGGAGAAAAAAGATAAACAACTTCAGTTACCTAAATAATGGGGGCTAATCCATGAGGGATTTGTCTTAAAATCAAAAGGTGCCAAACCATCCAACATTTTAATCCTGTGGAAACAGAACGAATAAATTCAGCCAGAGATTTCCAGCAATGCCTTAGTGATTACATGACATATGAGTGCTTTTAAATATGATTTCAAATGGAAAACTCTAGGCTTTTACAAGCTTTCTAGGTCCCATTCTGTGTTGTGGTCTTGCCTTTGCCCACTTTTATTTACAATGTTTGGCACTATACATGCTAATCAATAACTTCCCGAGAGAACATAATTTGTCTTTTTATCAACTATAAAATCTTACTTTTCCTTTTTTCATTTCATCTTTTTTCTTACATTCAGTTATTTACATGGTGCAAGTGTGAGGAAGAACCAACATTTTATATCAGTTTTGAGTCTCTGCCAATCTTTGAATTTGAAAGAAGGTCCAGGTACAGTTTAACTCAATTTCAAAAATGTGTTCACAGAGTAACTGGGACTGGATGCCTCCAGTCCAGAAGCTTCCTTTGAACAGTCATAGCTCTGCCCATCATATCCAGTTGCAGTATGCCAGGATATTAGACGAAAGACATGGAAATCTTACTTGAATACTGCGAAGCACACAGATAGGACCACATAGTACACAGTGTAGAACACTACCATGCATATCAACAGGTTAACCAGAACAACCTGCAAAAGAGAAAGATAGTAAAACCTAATATCATATTCACATTAAATATGTAGTTGTCAGAAAATAATTCCAGATTTTTATCAATCATAATGGGGGGGAAATAACAGAAAATAAAATAAACACATTTTTTTCCTATTGCTGATTATACATACAAGTTACTAAAGGTCTTTGGTGCATTTCAGTCCCTAATGTGTGGCTATAATGGATAGCTCTTTGTTTTTATCATGTATTATAGGAAAAAAGATATCCTTTTCCTTTTTCTTGGCATCTTCATTTTTTCTGCTTGTTGAGTGAGAAAGTAAGCCCTTTCTCATTAAATATCTAGGGCATCTTCTGGAATGAGGGAGTGCAAAGCCCAGGGAAGTGGTGGAGTCACCATCCCTGGAGGCATATAACGGACATGTAGATGTGGTGCTTAGAGCCGTGGTTTAGTGGCGGACTTGGCAGTGCTAAGTTAATGGTTGGACTCAATGATCTTAAAGGTCTTTTACAACTGCAATGATTCTGTAATTCTATGATTATTGTATGCCAACTACTTACTGAATTTATAAATGTTCAGAAAATGAGGACATTTCTTGACAGTTACTACACGGGAGACCTTGAGAGTTTAAGTTCATCCAGATGTTTAAATAAAATTAGTTTTAACTTAAAGGAAATGCCATCCTTGCAAGTGTGTTGAAACTGCAAGCAAATTAATGCAGAAAATTGTAAAGCAGTAACTGTTAAGTTTCCCATCATCTAGAAAATGTCACCCTAGGGCTTACTTTCAAAGATAAGGGCGTACACAACTTATGTAAGTAATGAGGGATTTCTGTTAAATATTTTTGAAAGTTTAATTGCTTATGAATTTATTTTAAATAAATTCCGACTCCAAATTGAAAAATACCCCTAAAAATGTAATTTTCATAAAGAAATCACTATCTTGTGATCCAATACCGTGTCTTTAATAGAAGAGAAACAGTGTATAGATAATTATATAAAGGATATATATTTGCTATGATATCTTGCTATTATTTTTTTCATTCAATTTCAACGTCTTCATTTCTAAACTGAAGTGTCAGAAGGGATGCAGCCAGACAGAAACCTATAAGCCTTCACCTGATAAAGTTCAGAAAATGCCTTGAGATCCTTTCAAGTGAAACGTGGTTTGCACAACTCCAGTCATCTAAGCTGGCTTCCTGAATTATGCAGAACCCTAGGACTTGTATTAATTCCTACAGGGATAATGTAAAACTATGTTTTGAAGGATAATATGTTTCATTAATAATAACAGTTCTCCTAATGTGGAATGCTTTAATTTCTGGTTTTCTGTGATGTACCAGTGACATTCCAGATGTTTATTTGGGAAGATGTGTAGATATATTTTGCTTTTTGATATTAAAACATTCAAGTTTCTGTTTGAGGAGTAGGGTATTGTATGAATTATTAGCCCAGGTACAGCACACAAAATGAGTTAAGACTTTTCTTGCCCATTCTGCAGTTTGGATATCAAATATTTGAAACTAGCAATATATGTTTACCTGACTCACCTGGTCAGTCCTCCATAAACCTCCAAGCTATGATCCATTATGCAATAATGATCTATGGGCAACATAATTACAATATACAACATATAGTGATTCCATTATTAAGTAAATGCACTTTGACATATAAATATGGACATGAAAATGAACATGAGAGAGCACTGTGTGCTCGCAGCCCAGAAAGCCAACTGTATACTGGGCTGCATCAAAAGGAGCATGACCAGCAGGTCGAAGGAGGTGGTCCTGCCCCTCTACTCTGCTCTCGTGAGACCTCACTTGGAGTACTGTGCATAGTTCTGGTGTCCTCAACATAAAAAGGACATGGAACTGTTGGAACAAGTCCAGAGAAGGGCCACGAGGATGATCAGGGG